>JAGDYQ010000428.1:171568-347891 GCA_021962125.1 Bulinus truncatus | reverse complement strand
TTGTTTGGTTAAAATACGTGAACTTCTCAATGTTCATTAATAGAAAAATTATATAGTTTCAGGATTTCTTTTCCTGGCACCAGAGTTGATTTTAGATCATTCATTTAAATAGTTCAATTCAATGAAATAGTTTATGTTAAATGTGTTAAAAGAAAAATTTCATAAATTCATATTTTATAAGATCTAAGTTTTATATTGCGGTCTGTGTGATATCTATGTCTGGCAGAAATACCATCACATTAAAGTAGAATTTACAAGTAACAAGGCAATAAAAATTGTGCATTTTTTTTTAGTTTGTTAGAATTGAAGAACTGAGTTATGGAAAATTTTATCTTAAATTTTTTTACCATCTTTATTTATTCTTGAAAAGGCATTTATCAAATCACAGATAAATAAATACTCTTAAATGAAAAAGTATACCTTTTAATAATTTTGTGAAGACAGATTTATCTAACTTTGCCAAATGTTTGATCATTCCTTGAATCTCTGGTGGTGTTCTAGCTCCGACAAAAGAAGTTCTATCAACTCCAGTTGTTCCACCTACTCCTTTTACTTGTATAATAGACATTACTTTAACGTAGGTCCGAAAAATAAGAGTAACTTGATCAAGTACAGGGAACAGCCAAAACGGCTGATTGCTTAAATGCCTAAAATAAAAAAAAACGGACAGGCTACGCTTACGTCAAGACGTAATTCGTATTTTTTTTTCCGGATTACGTCAATAAATATTTCTCCACACCCTAACACTGTACCTAACCCTAACCCTATCCCTAACCCTTTTTGTTTACGCAGTGGCCACGGTAACATCAAGACGTAATTCGTATTTTTTTTCCGGCTTACGTCAATAGATATAATAATAGAAGGCGCTTGACGTAAGCGTAGCCACTTCGAAAAAAAAAAGATGATTTTCACAACTAGTGACACAAGACTTTATGATCATATCATTAGTGACATTAGACTTATTAAGTTTTTACTCAAAATACATTGTATTCACAAACAACCATGAGAATTTAAACTTTAAATTTGACGTTAACTTAAATTTCATATCTAAAGTGGGCGGAGTCATTTAATTTGCACTTGGACTGTTGGTGTTATTTTTACTGTCGTTACCTATTCAGGTCAAAATAAATGTTAGTAAATAATAGAACCTACTTGGATTATTAAAAAAAAATCATGTACTCAATGTTGGAAAACTTAGTAAAAAAATCCTCTCTAAGTACATGACACAATATGATTTAAAAACACAAAAACAAAAACTCGACTAAGTCACGAGAAGTGGTTGTTTATACTTTTCTACTACAAAGCTCCTATTATTGATACATTTAGTCCTTCGATTTGATTGCAGAATAAAGACAAACACTGGCCTATATAAGGTTTTCAAAGGGACATACCGGTACAAAAAAAAAAACAAGAACTGTTCCATTTCCTTGATAAATCACATTTTGTCTTTCTTTAATTAAAATAAATTGGTTGAAGTGATTGCACATGCCAGGACAGGTAGCCGTCTAAATATTTAAAAAAGGTCAATAAAACAGAAACAAATAAGACTATAAAAAAGTCCGAAAAAAAAAGTGAGAAAAGAAAAATGGGTTGGAGAAAAAACAACTTAGAAAGTTAGCAAAGCAGGCCCGTAGCCAGGTCAAAGTAAGCAGGGGGGCACCAATACCCAGCAAGGGGGTACTTTCTCATTTTAGTTACTTTTTCTTTATTTTTTTCTCTTTTTAAGCGGGGGGGGGGGGGCACTCCACACCTAGCCGGGGGGGGCACGGCCCCCTAGTTCCCCCCCCCCCCCCGGCTACTAGGCTGTACAGAAGGAACCATTTATCTTTGAATTCCAACACTGTATTAAAAATTGTACTCTTTGAATGAAAAAGTTTAAAAAACCACAACATTTATCTTGAATGATAATTGCACATTTAAAAGCAGCAGGATGAGGTAGCTGGTAGAGAGAAATTATAACTCCAGTAGACGTAGTGGAAATAGGTCAGTGTTATACCACTTATGGAATATGATGCTTTGAAAATTAATAAGGGTACAAAGTTGATTTGAGCTAAATCTGAACATAGAAGGGAATTCCAAGACAAAAATTAACAATTTTTGGTTCTGATCCCTAATGGTTCCTATTTTTAGATTTTGAATTGTAATTAGTAAAGAGGTGATTACATTCCCCTGGATCTATGTCTGTAATGTAAGGACACCATGGATGACACATCATCTTTTGATAATATGAAGCATTTTAAGCCAGATTACCATACCCCAATTCTTGGGTTGGGCTACTATGGCTCTTAATGCTTCATATATTAAAGCAAAGGAAGTCCATTAGGCCACTGAGGAAGATAAAATGTTTCTGTCACCACCGCATGTGTGGGTAGCACTATGGCCAAATGCTTCATATATTTAACACATTTATGCACGAATAATTTTAGGCCATAATGGGTTAAGTTAGTCTGGTTAACACCTCATAAAATGAATATGTAACCATCAGTAGCCTACTTTCTATCCTGAGAAACCAAAACAAACTTACAGCGGCTGATTTTTGTTTAGCCAGTAATTTAACTTTCCTTTTATCTTCTCATTCGGTCAAAATATAGAGCCGGATTCTCCCAAAAAAAAAAAAAAGATCATGTAGCATTTTATAGAGCTAAAGATATGACACATTTGTTCCCAAATCCTGACACAGAACCTAATGACAGTAGATCTAACATGACATTTACACTGACTAGACTAATATGTTAGATGGGATAATGGGAAGTCTTTCTTTAAAAAAAAAATTACTTTTATCAGAAAAAACTTATCTGTGAAAAGCCAATCTGTAATGGAAGAGATAACTAACTTTTCTAGGATGCAACCATTAATGCTGTGACATACCAATAGGCAGCCCCGTAGCCAAGGGGGGGCACTAGTGGAAAAAATAAAGAAAAAGTAACTAAAATACCTTGCTGGGTATTGGTGCCTCCCTGCTTACTTTGACCTGGCTACGGGCCTGCCAATAGGGCTTACAGCTTCAATCCTATAAAGATTATATTAGCAGTTTTTAGCTGTCAAATTTATTTAAATACCATTCTATCTCTCATCAAACAACATTTTTACAAGTTAATTTTTTTTATAAAGATTAACACGGTTTTTTCTTGTAAATAAAAGAACCTGATTGTAAATTAGCTGGTAAGAATATGTTTATTCATGTTATTCATGATACTTTTTACAAAAAAAAAAGATGTTTCATGAAGAATACAACTAGGAAGCAATAAGTTTCACACATCTGAATACAATAGTTAAAAAAAAACCAAGCTAAATGTGTCATTTAAATGCACTTTGTAATTTAAAACCAGTCATAGAAATTTGTAAACAAAGGTATCTATTAAAATAATTCTTTTTTTGAATTATAAGATTAAATAAAGCATATAGGCCTCATGGATGGGAAAAATAAAGCTACATTTGAACACAATTTAAAATAATAAAAATTAAAATAATAAAGTACAGTGTATGCATTTCTATTTTAAAAAAAAAAGCTTATTACTAATTCCTGAATTTTTCTAAAATAAAAAAAACATGCACCTATTAGTGATACTCACAAACTAACACCCTATGAGACTTTTAAATATATCTAAAACATGATAGGTAACAAACGCTGAATGTTTTCTATTCAATTTATTCTTATGAATCCATAGAAAAGCAGTTTTAAGCAAGCATACAAATCAAATAGATCAGGGGTAGGCAAACTACGGCCAGCGGGCCATCTGAGTATATTATGCGGCCCATATGCATGCAAATGCTGCAATTCTACGTTGATGGTATTTTTCTTTGGTTAGAATTTTTGCTAAATTTTATTCCATCTATTTCATTAAAATCTATGCATATTAAATCGGTTTGATGGTTTCAGAATGTTAGCGTGTACTAGCCATTAATTTTTAACATTCCTATTCGAATCTGCTTTTCCTAACAACTGGAAGAGGCTTTTGTTTACAATTTACATTTTGAAAGATTTTGTAAAAATTGTAATTTCAAAGCAAAGAGACGTTGATTTAACCTTGACTGATGCCAAAAAAAAAAAAAAAAAGATTGGAGAAGAATGTCATGTTTTTAATGACGAATAGACTGCTAAATACTGCTTCACCAGAGTTGGGAGCAAAGCATGCTTTGGCATGAGTGTTTGAGCATCTTTTTAAGGAGTACAACGTAAAAAGACACCACCAAACTAAACGTATGGATTTCGGGCACAATTGAATGAAGGAATAGAGAGAAAAAGGAAATGCCAGGAGTTGGTTAATAGTTTAAAGATGCTACAACCGAAGATTGTTAAACTGATCAAGCCTTTTTCTGACGGCGAGTTCATCAAGGAACGCTTGTCAGATGCAGCAAGCATTATATGTCTAGAACAGAAAAAAAAAATTTGACAACATTTCTTTATCAAGGAGAATTGTTGAAGAAATAAGTAACAATTTGATGCACCTGCTTTGAGATGCAAGCAAAGACTTTTTATGGTACTCTCTTGCGTCGGATTAGCAACTGATTTAGTTCGTATTTTAAAATGTAACATGCATGTATAATTGAGTGTGAATATGAAATAAAATCACAAATACATGGTTATTATCATTAATTCATATTTTCATACGTTGTAAATTGTTATTGAAGTAGACAAAATATATATGCAGCCTATTGATAACAATCAAGTTTTCAATGTGGCCCTCCGTAGAAAAAGTTTGCCCACCCCTGTAGTAGATTCTTTTTGTTACATTCTAAAACTATTTTTTTTTCTCAATAATTAAATTTATTATAAATGCATATCTCAATGTAAAAGAAAGATTGTATACATCTTTATTTTTTTTGAAAAAAATAAATAATTCATTCTTACTTTTTCTAAAAAAAAAAGATAAAAAAGAAAAATACATCACCAGATTGAGAAATAAATGTACATTTTTTTTAATGCTGAACAGGAAAAAAAAACATGATAAAAATCTTAAAAATATTTCCAAACCACCATTATTAAACTAATACTTTTTTTCCCTCATATTAAAGTATTTCGTTGAAATAAATATTGGCAGGTAATATAATTAAATTGCTTTAGTTAAAACTGCAGATAATGCAGTCATGCACTGCTGCTTATCAACAACTTGCAATGAGACAAATACCAAGTGAAAAATGCAACAAAAACTATCACAACTGTAGAAACGGCTGCAAATTTAAACTCCAGAAGTTCATCCCTCACGTCTGAAGATGCAGGTGAAGGTGTAATTTGCAGGGTTGGTTCTTCATCTTGTTGAAGCTGTAGCTGCTGTTGTCCCATCTGATCATCCAGCTTGTAGACTTTGGGAGCGCCCTTGTTGTTATTGTTTATGGGCACTCCATGACACTCTTTTCCAAATATATAATTATTTTTTAATTTGATGTTTTCTGGCTGATTTTCACAGTGCGTTTCATCACTTAACATTTCAGATCCATGTGGAGATTGAATGTTGCGATCAGATAAATTAACTTCTTTGTTCTCTGTTTCTTCAATGCATCCAAAGTCAATAACTATTTTTTTCTGACGTGGTCGGAACTGCCTGTATATAATTTCAATAAGATTTTAGAAAAATATTTACTTTATGATTAACTCTCTACTTACAACAAGAAATTACAAATATAGGTGAAGTTGATATGAGTGAACAAAAAACATAACCTAAATTAGTGTTTAATCCTATACATACAACAGTTAAAGATACAGTGAAATGTCGCCATAACAATCTTGACGGGAACTCTGAATTTATTCGTAATACTGAAATGGGGCATGTGTTTCAACGAATACAACTTTTATTAAACCAAATTATGGTAATTTTCTGTTCTGACAACATCCCATATTTTTAATATACTGTATTTAACTTAGAAATTTTTACTTCAGTAAAAAATGGAAAACACATGAACAGTTTGAAATATGTCAGATACTTTTTATGTTAATTTTTCATTTAAAGTGGTTGAAATTTTATGAATATTTAGACAAATGATGAAAAGATCGAGTCAGGTGGTGACTTATATCAAAGAATGAATAAAATAACTTAGTATTAGCAGCTACACTGTTAAATGTAGTAGTGTTTTGTAGTGAATTACTCTGGAGATGACTCTTTATATACATATATATATTTTCATAAGTCATTTATTAATAAACATAATAAATGTACATTTAAAAGATATGTTATGGTGTTATCTGTTTGTCTTTAAATTTGGAAAGCTATATTCTGTGTAGCTTTTTGGAAATAAAACTTTTTAATGAATTTTAAAAAATTTTGATGGGGTTATCTCCCTTTGAAGTGGACATGTATAGTGCTTGGTAGGTAAATAAACTACAATAAAAATGAATGATACAAATTGTATACTATTTCCAAAAATTCATAAATTGTTTTTTTCTCATTGCACAATTAATTACACCATATCTAAAAAAACATACACACTTACCTATATTTTACTTTAGCTGTATCAAGTAAAAGTCTTGATGCTTTGAATTTTGCCTGATCATGATACTTATCAGAATAATAAACAACTTCTTTTATGCCGGACTGGATAATAATCTGGGAGCACATGTTACAGGGAAATAATGCTACATAGATAATGCATCCTTTGATTTCAGCAAGATTCTTATTTAAGACAGCATTCAGCTCTGCATGACAAACTGAAAGAAAGCGAATATAGAAACATTCTGGTTATGAAAGCAATTTCAAATTTTATTTGGAATTACAAAAAAAAATATAAACACCCAGAAGTCAAACAATTAATACTAGAAATTCAATATTATAAGAAGTTTCCAATAAATACATCTATAACTAGTGCAAAAATGTGTCATTTTTAATAGTAGATAAGGAAATAAAAGTTAATACATGCATTAGTTACTATTAAAATGGGTTTGTTAAAAATTAAATCCTGTGGTATATTTGATAATGACATTTAAAAAGAAAAATAATATGAATTTCTTAATGTCTAAGATACTGTTATTTTACAAATGCCTCTTTAAAAAACATAAATTAAAAAAATAATTATTGAAACTTCCTTCATATATCACATGATATTGTTTCCATTGTATAATTTAAACATAAAAACAAGACATTTAAGAACAAAAACGATCAATATATTTGAAAAATTAAAGAAGACAACATAGAGCTCAAGGGATATAGGCAGCTGTGTACTGTACTATGAACATTTTAATAATTAATGATAGAAAAACAAAAACCATTTACTTTTTTAGTCATGATGAATCACTTCAATGTCTTCAGTAAATTATATATACAGTCGATTCCGCTTAACTGGGACACGTCGGGACCGAGGCTTTTTGTCCCAATTAAGCGGCTGTCCCAATTAATCATACCAATTTACTATTGGCTTCTTGGTTTGGTTTCTTTGAGATTTGTCCCAAATAAGCGGTATCCCAATTAAGCGGAATCCACTGTTTATATATATATTTGCATGAATAGGTCTCATCAAACCATAGTCAAAGTGAAAATAAAAATAATTACCATAGGGAGTCTTGCTTTGTAACCAACTTTCGTCATTTTCATCTATGGCTTTGTTCCATGGCATTTTATCATCATCACATCCAATAGGCATTCCATTGTAACCGATACCAACTATTTTTTTATCTTGATTTACAATGCAAGCTCCAACCTGTTAATAAAAGGAATTTTTATTTTTAATGGACGATATTTTGAAAGATGGCTTTCTGTTGATACCCAATAAGCGTCTTGCTATAATAATCCTAAAAATTTAAAATTTATGGCTGACAATATAATGTACAATGAGATTTTGTTTTGATGTCATACAATTTTTGCTGAAAAAGTCAAAAGTGAACGAGCAGCTGCAAAAGCAGAGAAGGTAAAATAAAATTGGCGCCACAAGTTTGCTGCTCTTATGTATTAAAGCAATAAATAAATCGGGAAATAATTTATGTTTCATTCAGGCCAAACTAACACTAGTTTAAAAAAAATGGAGCCCTAATTGAGCCCATGATCAAAAAAAAGATTTAAGAAACTTTAACATCATGTAGTATTTTATTGCAAAGGACGCTGGGCTTGTAAATTGAAAATGTTTATGTAGTTAATCTAGAAGAAAAAACTAAGAGACAAATAATTCTGGCTGCAAAGACTTTTTCTAACCAGCCATTGTAAACTAACCACAGTTTTTTTTTTTAAACTTTATTTTTGATATATATTAATTTATAGAAACTTAAAAACAAAGATTATTTTGTTAGGATCACTAGAGTTAATAACTTTAAAAAGGACTTTTAACCTGGGTTCTCGGATCTTTGCTTCGCTGTGCACTCAAAAATGCAATAGCCATGAAATACTCTTCCCACTCTAAATAGCTGTTATGTTTTGTTGGTCGTGGAGTCATTTCTCTGAAATAGAAAAGAATTTTTTTTGTATAGTCTTGTGAAATCTCAGAATGAATATTAAAATCCATGTTATTAGAAAACCACAAAAAACCAGTTGTCAGGACAGTGAAAGTAGGTCAGGGTGTAGGTGAATGTAAGTTCAAGCTTTGGGACAGTTTAATGTAATTTGATATGAGATGGGGGAGCAGAAAGGGAGACAGAACCCATTCACTTTAACGAGGTAGGGGGATTTTAGACAAAGAATAGTGTCAAGGTAGAATTCAGGAAGAGGCGTAGACGTGGGTAGGTTCATGAGTTCAGGTTAGGGCTGCACTACAACTAAATCAAGTCAAGAAACAAGGTGTCAGGGGGAGAATTCAATTAACATTAGAAGTGCGATGTCACGTTTATTCTGCTAGGTTCACCAAACTTTTAATTATACATTGAATGGGGGTGGAACCAACAAGCAAACGGCAGATGTGAGAATGATAGGATGTTTTTTGTCCAGCTAGCCTATATAAGAGAAATGTTAGTTTAGTTCGGGAGGAATTGTAAGGGAGGAATTGTTGAGCGTAGATCGTCCGTGTTATATAGTTTGTTAGAGTGTTAGGTAGACTTGTTTGAATTGATGAACTTTGTATTGGAGATAGGTTATGTGAAAAAGTTGATAGAAGTATTACTCATTATTCGAGGATTGAATTTATTGATCATGTTGTAAAGTATTTGTGACGTGTATTACATTCAATAAAGCCATGATCAGTGTCATATTTGTGTCAACTTGACTTATAGTCTTTTATTGAAAGTGTTTGTGCGATTCAGTCTATGTTTATTGTGAAGGAAAAATAAATAGAAGAAAGAAGTAATAAGTAGCACACTAGCCATCCCTGACACCAGTGTTTCTTGAATAAATAATTTTATAGTGGACAAAAAATATGATTAAGTCATGATCAATCATTTTATATAAGTATGATGATGTTTACCCACTATATTCTCATTCACAGAAGTGGTCTATTCATAGATGCTCCATTGCAGCCATCCTGCAGAGAAACATAAATCTGCAAGACTTGTTTCCATTTCTATTTTTTTGAAGGCTGGTGGCAGTGCAAACGGTTTATTGCCATTGAAATATTTATGCATTAAATAATATGGGGACATGTGCAAATAGTGCATCCTCAGGGCATCCTTGCGATTTGCAAACAAATATGTGGAATCAGTCTGAAGTCACACTAAGAATGTAATTAATCCTTAAAAACCTCCCATCATCATGATTTTAAAAGGCAGTGGATAGAACGATTGATGGCACTTCTATGTGCGGTTCATTGTTCAATAATCAAGTTTACCATCTTTTTACTTTATAAATTTGCATAATTATTCAAATTTTTAGATTTAAAAAAAAATATTTAACTATTTACTCTAGAAATAAATTTATTTTTTTATGATACTAAGTGTGCCCCACAGGTGTTGGTAGTGATTTAAAAAAAAATAATAAAACTATAATAAATAAGTGCAATTGTCACCATCAATTCTGATGATGTTACTATCAATATAATATATATATTGATGAATATTTTATTTCATTAATAAAAGTTGATTTTTGTTTTTAAACACCTAAAGTTGCTCATAAAATTAACCAATTAAGCAACAAGTCTTTTAATTTTTATTTAATAGCACACTATTTTCATTTGAATATCAACAATTAACAAAAGTTCCCCATGCAAAATATACCATATTAATTAATAATAATTAACAAATAATTTAAAAATTTAAATCAATATTAATACAATTGTAATAATTGCAATAATTGACACAAAATAATTACTGTAGTAACTGTATTCCAACAAGGTTGTCTATTATTATATTCCAGTGGTAGCCAGTGGTCAAAACACATTTGAGTCTAGTGTTAAAAATTAAATTGCATATTTTTTAAACACATTAATCACACATCAAAGCCCTACTATTACTATTATACTTAGTAATACGAGCAACCACCATGCATGTGCTTAATGGTTAAGTGTGAATAGAGTAGATGCATGTGAGTATATAGTTAATATAGCAGAGATCAAGGCTGTAGCCAGGGGGGGCTGCAGCCCCTCCCCCCCAATTAATTCTAAAAATCAAATTTTATTATAAAATATACTTCTTTATCATTATGTCCCAATTAATTTTTTCTTATATAAAACTCTCCGCACAGCCCCCCCCCCCTAACAAAATTCTGGCTACGGCCTTGGTGGAGATGCACACAAGTAGAAAAATGCGAAGCCATACACATGTGCGAATAGCCACAGCCTATAAGTAACTACTAGACTTAGTCTAAGTCTTAGTAATGAAGACTAATACTCTAGTCACTAGTTTGTGTGAAGTTCTGGTAAGGATGAGATGTTTATCTCTTGGATCTTATAAACCCCTAATGGGACAGTTTTATGATGCCCTTCAATCGCTTCATTCATCCACACCTTGCCTTAGTCAATAGTGCAATGGCCATTGAGAAGCAAAGGAAACAGAATGATAGGTGAATGGACACACTGGGAGTCGAACCTGTAACCCACAGCATGCAAATTGGGCAGCATCATTCAGATCAGGGTGCAGCATGAATTGAAGATCTGGTTACCGTTACGTTATCTATAAAAGCGCCATCCACGAATACTAGTAGGCCTACACATATGAACTCTAGCCACTGCCTTTAATTAAAGGGAAAGGTAGGTATGTGACATGAAAATTTCATATTGTGTTAATCATGTGTTTTTATACATCAATGAAAAGAGCATTGCAAGAGCTTTCCATTGATATAATTAACTTGGCAGTCAGTTAATTTTGAAAAAAGTTGTGAAGCTTTTAGTGGGCGATTTTTGTTACAACAGACAAAGAAGAAATACTGAGTCACAAATTGACAGCTTGTGACTTTAAACTATCATAACTTTGACAATTATAAAAGGAATTATATAAATTTAGTACCGAATTAAATTGTATCTAAAAAGCTATAGAAATATACTATATATGACAAAATATTCAGTATTATTTCATTTATAAAACTATTTAAAAAATTGCACAGCCTAAAATTTACGAAAAATGTCAAGAGCTTATATAAACATAGCTACAGCCAATGATATCTAGGGTCACTAGAAAACCCGTTCCTACTAGGTCAGCACTGTAACCAATCAATTAATTTATTTTGCATCATGTGACTTGTCTTAAAATTACTTATTTGTTATAAACTAAAGTGAGAGTAAACTCCCCTTTCCCCCCTTCCCGAGCAAATAGATTTTATCACATTGTGCCTTGTTTGACAATAAAAATTTTCCCCTTGAAAATAAATATTTTTCAATGAAACTTGGCAGGCATGCATATAAATGGTCCCTCTAATGGACAAATGAGTTTAAAAAAATACAAACGAAAACTTATCATTTGTCACATATTCTTTTGGAAACGTATTTTTCAAAAGCTTAACATTTTCTGAAAACAACTTTAAAAAATATATAAAAAGCTTCTAATTCTAAGTGATTATTGTACTTTATCATATATATCACATAACACTATTATCTATCCAAATATGCACACAATGTGTTTACAAAGACAACTACCCTATGTTTTTTTTCCAAAAACACTGTCACTAGTGTCGGAAAGAAAATCAATGTCGTAAAATGACGGATTTCCACATACCTAGGAAAGGTGATTTATAGTTTTATAGTAGAGTAGGACTAACTAATTTAGCAAGAAACTTACTTGAATGTGATCTTTACTGAAGACTAGATTTTTTAGTTGACGGTAATCGACTAATCCATATGTAACATTTATAACTTGTATGTAATTATGTTAAAAACAGTTTTTTTTCCCAATCCGGCATATAAATATAACTTTATAAGTACCATCAGCCAATATCAGGATGTATTTCATCAGGAACGAACTTCAATACTCATTTTTGCCCTAATCATAGCATGATTTAAGAATGGAAGACTGAAAATATATCAAGTTAAAGATACTAAAATGACATGTAAATAATCTTGTGTTTATTTAAATTCTCCATCTATTCCCTCCAATATTTACGACTTGCGACTTTTGTTGCTTTTTTTAAAAAAAAGATTTTATGGAAAATAAATTCATTTCCCGTTTCAGTGGGGTTTTTTTTTGTTTGTTTACCTTGGCTAAAACATAAATTTCGCGGTGTTCTTCCAAATTATGGCCGGGAGACATATTCGTTATGAATATGATATTGGAGAAATTGTTCTTTGTTTTGAACCAGATGCAACAAAAGCTCGGGTTTTATACGATGCTAAAGTGAGCTTACTTGTATTATTGTAGCACAAACTAATATAAAAATTAAAGAATAATAGTATTCAAAATTTAAATCAAATTAATAGAAAATGGTCATTATTAATTATGCACCAGTGTATGAGAGTATTGAGAGCAACCATTCCTTATAATTATAATGCATAAATTATTCAAATTGTTCTAAATCTAATGAGTTATGTATGAATAAGTTAAATAGCATAGACAGTGCCATACATTACATTATTACAAAATCTATGCATTAACATATGATGTCACATGAATAATTTAAAAAACGCACTGGCTCCGGCACCGCCATATGACGGTGCCGGTATCATTTTTTTACCTCTTCCGTCAAGCAAAACTTTTTTCTAATTATACATTAAAATGAGAGGTAAGTTTGTGTGGCGCGCTAGTAATGTAGGTTGTTCGCTTGGCTGAGACCCAGTTTGGCTAGCTATGTGCGGGTTCGATTCCTAATAGAGACATACATTTTTTTGTTCAGATTTTATTTTTCAGGATCAGGGTTAGGGATAGGGTTAGGGTGTGGAGCAATATCTATTGATGATCATTTTTTAATAAATCAAATTTTTTTTTCCAGATTTTTTTTTCAGGATTAGGGTTAGGGATAGGATTAGGGTTAGGGATAGGGTTAGGGTGTGGAGCAATATCTATTTATGGTCCCCGAAAAAAAAAATATCTCCGATTTTTAACAGTAAATGACGTCATCAACGTCTGCAGTAAATAAGAGTTCTCATTCATTCTGTTTACTCTTTAAATGTGTTAAAACGATCGCCGATTTTGAGCACCATCATTGTGTAAGTACCGTATTTTTCGCCGTATAAGACGCACTTTTTCTTCCCCAAAACTGGGGGGGAAAAGTTGGTGCATCTTATACGGCAAATACACATTTTACATGCTATCATACACTTTTAAAAGAGGGGTAACTCCCGGAAACTCCAATTGTAAACATGATGAAATCAATAGTCATATCTATTTACCTATCGTTTTATGTATTCGGAAGATTAAAATTAAAGGTGCACTTTAATAAACCGAAATACGTTAGTTAAAATGTTTCTGTGACATTATTAACATTATTAATACAATCTCAATGCGTAGTTTAATTGTAATTAATTATTTTAGTATTTTACTATATTAAAGTATTCACGGTATGGGATCGCCTTCACTATAAATAAAAATCGCGCACCAAGTGAATGTGTAATTGAACGGACGGTGAAGAAAGGGATAGGGACGGGGGAAAAAAAATATTGTTGTTGTTTTTTTTTCATGCTGCAAGTATTTGGTTCAGAATCTTTTTTTTCTAGATTTTCCTCCTTTAAAATTGGGTGCGTCTTATATGCCGGAGCGTCTTATACGGCGAAAAATACGGTAATAATATCATAATATAAACTGCATTTATAACTTTACATCATAAGAGTTCATTCTGTTGACGGAAGAGGTAAAAAAAAGATACCGGCACCGTCATATGACGGTACCGGAGCCAGTGCGATTTAAAAAGTTAAAAAAGTAATATTAATTTATAATTAACATTAATGATTAAGTCTAAGAAATTGATAAACTTTTTGTATTGTAAGTTATCATCAACTAAGCATCTTTTAATTTGCCTTGAGTTGTCAAAGTAAAAAGTCAGATTTCGACTATTAGTTGTATTATTAACTTTTAATTTTGTCTCAGATTGGGGTTATAACTAGAGCTGTATCTAGCAATGGTGGCACTCATCCGAGTTACATTTTTAGCACCTTCTGAAAAGTGCAAAAACATTTAACAGCGCTCTTTTGTCACCCCTTCCTAGCTCAGCTCCCTGTGTGGCTGCACAATCAGCAGTATCCTTTCCTACCCTACACTACTGTTAATCAGTGTTTCCAAGAAAATAAAAATATACCCTTACATATTTCCTACAATACTTTGCTGCTTTGAGTTTGGCTTTATATTGCGCATAAATTACAAATAATTGCATTCATTGAATGTTAAATGTTGTATCACATTTTTTATTAAATGGCTGCTTATAAAACACAAGGGCAATCTTGTCATGTTGTGCTTTTACTTTTTAGAATTAAAAATTGGTATTAGTTATTAGACTTAATATTAGAATAAATGATTTGTGTGCATCAGTATGTTAAGTATGTAACCATGATTTTTGAATAGGAATAAATGTAAATTTTTGTGGATGAAGAGTAAAACAAGTCCTGAAACAAAGCCCTAATAGCCAGATTGCAGAAAGATTGAATCTAAAACCAGGTCTTTTTTTCAGGGATAATCAGGGATGTGTTTTATTTTCCAAAATTTGTTTTAACTCAAATTTTAATTTTAGGTTGTCGAACAAAGACAAATAAAAGATGCTAGTGGAAAGAAGAAACCAGCTTATGTTGTTCACTTTCAAGGCTGGAACAGCAGGTAGCTAGTCACAGCCATAGACTACTATTTTAATCGATTTTTTTTCCTTAAGATTTTTAGTTAAATGTTTTTAAAATATAAATATTAAGACCTTCAATGATATATTTATTAAGTCGGAGCAGTTTATTCATAAGTAAAAAAAAAATTAATGAAAGAAAAATTTGTTAACTTTATATAAAAACTACAATGATTAACTAAAAGCTGCTATAAGCTAAAAATGCCTTTTTTAGGGGGACCCATTCGCTTTTTGAAATTTATTTCTATTGCTGCAAAAAATGGGGGTAGGGGATCCAAGGGGCTTCCATTGTTTTACTTGTCAGGGGCCCCAGAATTCCTGATTGTTTAATGACTTAATTGAATATAACATTAAAAAACTGTATACATGACAATTTAATTTTAAATGAAACATTTTGTATCAATGTTATGTATCATATTTTTTTATATCTAAATGAATGTAATAAATATTAATGTATATTTTAATGCACTTTGACTGTAGGGAGGCCCCAAAAAGAATTAATTGATAAGCATTATTATATTTGTGGGAAACTAACTGGATTACTTTGTCCAGGTGGGAACCCGGGTAAAATTTTTCACTTTTGCCTTTTAAAACTTCTTTCATTATTTACTCCCTTAGTTGTAGGACATGCATAAATGGATTAACTATAACCGCTGAATCAAACTAAGATATGATAACAACAGCAAATTATATAGATTTAAGGTTTGGAATTCCTGCATTTAATGATACAATTTTTTGAAACATATATTTTAAACAGTGTCTTAGAGACTAAGTAAATGTATTTATATTGAAAAAGTGAAACATGTTATTAAATTAATAAATCCCCACAGTTTAAAATTCATTTTTCAATATAATTTTGCCATGATGATAAACATTTGTTTTTGTAAACAATTTTATATGTATTGTCCTTGCTTAAAATTTTAATAAACATTAGGTTAATTATATCTTTTTGAGTACTATTGTTTCCAACGTTTCTTCACAAAATTTAAATAACATATACATTTTTTTCTCCCTTTAACACTCTCAAAACTTGAATTAGTCTCTTTAGTTTATAATACCCCTGTCATCATTTAAGAACCCCCCCCACACACACACATAACACACAACCCCTATTATCTTTTACTCTTTTTAGCATAAGGAAAAACAACAATATGCCAATAATTATTGATTTAATAGAACTTATTTATTTAAAAGTTTTAATTCCTGCATGTTCTGATACACTTTCCTAAACAAATAATTAATAACAGTGTTTTAGACGCCAAGTTTATTAAAAAAAAATAAAAAGATTCAGTATTACATTTTGTTAAAATAAAATCATACACTTAAAAATCTATTGCAATCTATACAAAAATTAACTAATACATGTATTCATTATTTTTTGTATTTCTCCTTTCATTTACGTTACTAACCACCATGAGTAACATCTGTTCCTTCTATAGCATCGCTAAAAGGGCCATCGTGGTTAGCAGACCCCCCACCTGAGTTCCCCAACTAACCACATTCAACTGGGTGACTGACACCGAAATTTTCCTAACCATCCCACCGTCATCCCAGACTCTCATAAAGGGATTGTGGTTCCACCGCAATCCCCCCACAAACTTTACTTCTTATACTTTTAATAGTTCTGGCTTGCACAGTTAGAATGTATGCAGGTCAAAGTTAATAGAAAACGAAAGGAATAAGACTTGAATCAGTTTTTAAAAGTAAAAAAATTATTAAATCCCTACAATTTAATAGAAAACTAGTTTTAGATAATTATAATATTCATTAAGGATTCTTTTGCTATGTTTGGTGCATGGTGGTTCATAGAATATAGCCACATTCATACAAACAAACATTGTTTCAAATACTGCAGCCACATTCATATAAACATATACAATGTTTCATTTTCATTTATTGAGGATAATTGTGTTAATCCAGAAATAGATTACCCTTGTTAATTAACCAAGGTTTCATTTTATATGTTTCAATTTGAAACTTCTCTCTCACAATAGCTGGGATCGACAGGTTGGTGAGCACTATTTGTTGAGAAATACAGATGAAAACAGGGAGCTGATGAGAAAGTTGGCAGAAACTGCAAAAAAATTGTAAGTTGTGTATGTCAGTGCCACTTTATGATATTTTAGTGGACAATTTGGTATTTATTGTGATATAATTTAAAAGTTCTAAGAAGTTAAAAAAAGAAATTACATGGCATTTGCAGCAGCCGCAAGAACAGTCAAAGAAGAAGGAAAATTAATGCCATTCTTCATGAAGCTTTTGGTGGTGCTCCGCCAGAGTTTGATGTTCTGACTGAGAGTGAAGACTCTGAAGAAGAATCTGATTCCGGAAAAGTGAGCCACGATTTTTTGTTCTAAATGAAAATATTTTTTTTAGTTCATTTACTAAGACTTATTTACTCTGCACTTTCATTAAGTGTCTGTATATGAAGTGGTGTTTCTGACTTTACTAGCTAATTAATTAACTAATCTGAATTACTCATTTTTTTTCATTTTACTATTTAGAAACTCGGAAAAACAAAAACTGGCCAGGAAAGAAAACGTCAGGTAAGTTTACAAGGTTATGTGGCTTGTAATTTATTTATGAACATAAATTTTAAAAAATGTGCTAAACTCACTTTTGTTTATTAATAAATAAACAATTATATTACTATATTTTTTTTTTTTTTTTTAGAAATCTAACTCTGTCGAATATGAAATTCCAGACACTCTTAAGATACAACTTGAAGATGATTATAATCTCATTAATAAAAAAAATAAGGTGATTAATTATTATTATTTTTTTTAAGTTAGCACAATATTCATAGATGTGATTGTTTTTGGTCATCAAGAGATAAAATTAGCAATAAAAAAAAGGTAAAAGATTTTATGGATTTTATTTTTTTTCTCATTAACTTGTCTGAAATTGCATATTTATATTTTTGCCTGCAGCTGACCCAAATTCCTGCCAAACCCTGTGTTGTGGAGATACTCGAGAGTTTTATGAAAACGTTCTGTGTGAACTACTTGTGTGACCCTTCAGGTGGCAGGGAAAAGACCAGGACAAGCAGCAGTAAACACACTCTGAAATGTACACCTGATAAATGGTAGTCTAAATTTTCTTCATTCAAGTTTTTTTTAAATAATCGTGCAACTGATAATGTTACAAAATGAGCAAACGTAAATACACAAAGTAATCACCAATCAAAAAACAAATTGAAAGTTCGTTTAATTTACAGTGGAATGTTGCTTTGATAGTGTGAGGAATGGGCCTCCGTGGTTCTATTAGTGGTGCTCTTATGGGATTTAATTAGATCTAAAGGAAGGACTAACTCACCCCCTTCACAACATCTTGCCATTGACTTTTATGGGTCATTGTCACTTGCATTTAGATTTGTTTGCTTATAGAAATCGAAAATTTTTATGTGTTTTTTTATGGCTAATTCATTGTTTCTTTTTTTTTTTTAAATTTATTATACATTCACAACTCATACATTTTATTATGTATTTTTTCTTTGGCAGTATTTCTCTTTGCAAGGAGTTTGTGGACAGTTTGCGGATTATCTTTGATTTCACACTTCCCATCATTCTGTTGTATGCAGCAGAACAGCAGCAGTATGAAACAGCCATGAAAGATATCAAGCATTCAGATCTCCATGTTAAAGATAAAGAAATGTAAGATAAAATACTCTCCGCATCAGTTTTGCTAAAACAAATTGTTGAGTTTCATTAAGAAAGCCATAAAAATGATAATTTTAATCATTTTAAGACATTTTAGTTCTTATTTAATCCATAAATTTTTATAAAAATGATTAGCTGTACATTTTTTACAGCTCTTCAAATTCAGAGTTACAAAAAAGTCTCAAGCACACTTCTGGGAAGACGGAAAAAGGAACACGTCATCAGCAATCACCATCATCACCTATAGATCACCCATCTGAAATGCCAGCCCGGAGAATCACACGTCGATCTTTGCACGAAGCCCCTAAGGTTGACAGTCCCCATTCATCCAAATCTATGAAGCCCTCCCCACCTTTTGCCACCATTTTTGGGAACAAATCACCAAAACACCCAGACAGTTCCCCAACAAAAAGCACAGGAGGACTTGATGGGCACAATGAGCAAATTGTTCCCATCGCATCCAGAACACGCAGAAAGGCTCATTTTGAAGTGATTGAGATTTCCAGTGGTGTAATAGTTAAACAAGAGCCAATGAGTGACACAGACATGGATACCACTCCTATAGAACTATCCATGCCTGGTCAGGTAATTGCAGTGCATTAATTGTTTACCTAATAAGTTAGTTTAGTCCACATTTAGCATAAACCATATTTGATCTGATCACTTGATTGGCCCATTTTCATGTACAGTAAGTTCCATTAAAGTAGAGCGTAATATGAAACAGTGTTAAATGAGGTCACCTCATCATGTAAATAATGGATTAGGGGAAGATGGGTAGAAAATTGGTCAGGTATTTTACCATTTAATTTATTTATTACGTTTTTTATAACAATAAAACAAAAATTTATTTCTTACAAATATAGAAACATAATAAACGAATATAAACATTCAATTTCATCGTCAATCCACATAGAATGTCATTTTTCCGTTTCTTCTATTTTGTATTATTTCTAGAATGTGTAATTCTATTGCAGAGTTTGTCGCAGTTGCAGATGACAGTAGTTTTTCTTTATTCTTAACTATAGTCCCTATTATTGAAGTTGCCATATTCAATGTAGCACCAATTTGAAAATGATGTTCACCAGTATCGAATCTTCTAATCACTTGCATTTTAGTTCCTAGTGAAATGCTTCTTCATGTTGCTTTATTTTTGTGTTTTTTATTATCACCCATGATAAAAACTAAAAATCATAATATTTGTCCCCATATCAATCGTTATATTATATAAATTTATACCGTACTTACAATAACGTCGACAAATGTATGAAACAATAAAAATACGTTTGTATAACACCGCAGGAAAGAAGAAACACAGATAAACTGCTTCGGATATCGGAAAGCCTAATGCTGTGCTTGCGATTTTGAGGAACCTCACAATTCAAATGATGGAACGTAAAACCGAAACAGCGCTAAATAAATCAGCGATAAGCAGGGTCTTGCTGTACATGTACTTTTTATGTAACTTGAGTTCATTTAAGAGTACCAGCTCGTTCATATTTTATGAAAAACTTTTATATTGCAGGTGGAAGATCATCACTTAAATGGCCAAGAGGCGGCCTGCAGTGCAGCAGGAACAGAAAGTCTAACTCTGGGGTCATCAAAGGGCAGAGAGGATGCCATGGATAGGATCCTAGGATGGCAGCTGCTGCCGCCAGAGATTGTATCGAATGGACCCGTCAACCCTTCCCAGATCTATGGGACTGTGCACCTTCTCCGCATGTTTGGTGAGGAGTAGTACAACAAATTTTTTATCAGCAATAATTAATTTTGTTACCTTTTTAAAGCTAATTTTAAGGTCAATTTTTTTTTTCAATATTCTGTATTTCTTTGTTACAGTAAAGCTTCCTGACCTTTTGAAGAAGATGCATATCAAAGACGTCCAATTACAGATAATCATTAAATTCATACATCACTGCCTTCAGTAAGTTGTGCAATTGACTCTTGCAGTCATTCTGCTTTTTTTATTTTTCTTTAATTCATAATTAATTTTATTTTTTTTTAAAAGTATATCTTTAAAACATTAATACATGTATTGTTACAAAGTTTATGTTATGTTTAACTTCATAACTATGAATTTAAAAATGACAAATGTAAACCAAGAGTGAATTTCAATAATTTTGATAACATTACATATGAGTTAAATTTACCTGTTAGAAGTCATTTTTATTATCTTCTGCCTTAATCTGACATTAATTGATATGAGCTTTTGTCCAGTATCATTGCCATAATTTTACTAATTTGCGTTTCCCACCTAAATACACAGTATACTACCTCATAATTCTACTTACACTTTTACTCTTCTTCAGGTATATGGTGGATCACCAGGGTGAATTGTTCCATGACCACACATATATCAAAGCTTAACAAGTGGAAAAAATTCAACTGAAGTTTTTATTTCAATTAGTGTGTGGGCTACATGAAACTTTGTTCTACCAATGGGAGGAAATTGAGTCCAGTAATGTTATGTGAGGACTGTAGTCAATGTGACATATATAGCTAGAAGTGTATGCATTCACATACCTATACAGATTGTAAATATATACATAACATTTCAAAATGTCATCATTTTTTTTTAGCACAATATTTATTGTTGGCAATTTTTTTCATTTGTTCTGAACTCCTTTTCAAGAGTGTTACAGAATTCACTAATTAAGCGTTTCTAATTTTTCAAATTTACATTGAGTAGCGAAAATTATCCTGATGTACATGTGCCTGCAGCAAAATTTCATTTCAGTTATTTAATTATTTTTACATGTAGCCTATCATAAAAATAGATCTTACATATTACACCAAGCTATCAATGCTGTTAGGTTTACTGGTGGGATTAAAAAAAAAAAGATACTTTACATGTATGAACTTACATCCAAAAGTTTTCCTCTACTTTGCATTCATGTAGCTGTGTGGTAATGTACCCGAATACATAAAAAAAAATGTTTTTTTTTACTGAACACAGGTAAATGTAAACATTCATGTAAATATTGTTATTTAATTGTGTAAATTACCCTCTCATCTCAAATGTGTCTGCCAGATCATAAGCTACAAATACAAACTTGAGTTTTTCAAATACAACTTTTATTTGAGTACAAATTCTATGTCAGACCAACAAGTGCTGTTATTAATGAAAGGTTAAATATATTATAATTTGAATAAAACGTTTCTTTAAAAAAGATTATCATTAAAAAAATCTTTTAAAAAGTGTTTTTTTTTTGTTTTTGAGAAAGTACTGTTTCAAAGAATACATGTATCTTGTCTAGGTCTTAACATTTCAGCAAAATTAACAATTTTAATATTGGCAAAATTTGTATTGGTACTATTATGGAAATTCATTTGTTCTTTTTCTATAATATTTTTTTTCAGAACTTCAAACATGTATATAAACATAAAATTTTGTATTTATTTTTCATTCATATTCTCTCTTAAGTACAATAAAAAAATATTTTTTTAAACCATGACAACTAAATTTGGTCAGTTATTATTTTTGATAAATCATATTGCTATGAAAAACTAATAGTATAACTTTCAAATTTCCAATTTATTTTACTTTTGTTTATTATATAAACACTTTATACGACATCAACACACATTTGACATTTCAACAAACGAACAAGTATCATTTTAAGTTTCTACAATGCAAAATAAAAATTGTGTCAATAAAATATAATTGATTATTTTCAATCAATTTTTTTTTTTGAATTACACTTCAACTTTACAACGAAAAAAGATTATTTAAAAAAAATACAAAAAATTGTACATTGAAATAATTAAATTATACAATGGGGGATCAATATCAATGGCAAAAAATTAATGACAAATGGCCGTTTGGCAAACAATGATCAGCTTCATAAAATATTTGAAATAGAAAGTACTACTAGAACATTAAAAATTCAACAACTGACCTAAATACATTTTTGAACCATCAACTATATATATTTCATTGACCAACATTATATTTGTATTTATTCCTTGTTTTACTTATCACAAACTGAAATTAATTTATTCAAATGTATAAAAAAAAAAAAACAGCTTCTATAGGATAAGCACTAAGAATCACAAGATACAAATGGAAAGACACAATGCGATGAGTCTTTTTGTAACTCACATTTAACTGAGTGGCTAAATGCAGATAGTTAAAATATTTATCATATTTACAAGGTGTACGGTATTAAGTAATTTAGCCTATTTTTTTTTTATATATGAAGAATAAAGAACTTTATAGCTTATACCTGTATTAGTAAAAATCCCAGGTAAATTAGCAAAATGAACAAACTAAGTAGAATGTTAAACAAAACAATTGTGTACAAAAAGAAAAAGCATCCAATTTGATTGGATAATTTCCTAATAACATTCTGACATCAATGCACATGACATGTACAAGAGAAATAACACAAGTCAATCTTTACCCTTTTATATCAGGAAGCAATACCGAAAAACTAGCCAACAGTTTTAGTTTAAATTATAATTTTATAGAAAAGCAATTAATAAAGTTACATTAACAAGAGGGAAATAATTATTGAAGAACCCAATTTTTCTAAGCATAGAATGACTGACATATAATACTACAAGAGGTTGTCTGGATAACACGCATTGTTCATTCTTTCACTTTTTAAACTCCTGATAAAAATTAGTGTCTGTGCAGCAAACATAATTTTTTTTTTCCACAACAAAAATATTTTTTGTTTACCCACAAAACAATTATGTCATTTTCTGAGTTTCTTAATATGAAAAATTTATATAAAAAAGTTCAACAGTTTATACATATGTTAAATTACATTTTAGCACCATGTATAATAACGATGTCTTGTTTTTGTATTCATATGGCTTAGCACATAACTCAGAAGATTTATTTTATGTAATTACATTTAATGTCGTAATTTTAAGTTGTTGAGTTTTATATATAAAAAAAAGTTTTTTTCAATATGCAGGATTTTTACTGATTAAACAAAATACAGGCAGCTAAGATTTAAAAAAGTAAGATATTTTCATATAACCAGAGCTCTACCGAGTAACAAAAATATAAAATCATATTTACATTATTATTGCTTCATTCAGCACACAGAATTGCAGACAAATAAGTGGAGCATATAAAAAAATCTACTTATTTATCCCAAATCTTTATAATACAACATCATTTTGATTCTTAACAACTATAACACAGTGAGATTGATTGTATGTACATGTACAAATATTTAATCATTTTTAGGGGGACAAAATAGTCAATAAAGAATTTTAATAGACTAAAAAAAAAAACATAGACATTGTGTTCCAAATAAATTTATTCACTAACATGTATTCACTAATTATTTATCATGGTTAGCAGGTTCATGTTTTTAATTGCTTGCACATTAGATGTTGAATATGCAAGCAGTTACCTTTTTTTTTTACATGATAAAATTACAGTTTAGAATAATGAGATTAGGTTTCATTTTTTTTACAATCTTTAAAAAATGTTTTTAATCATGAATAAAATATTGAATTTCAAGCTCCAATAAAAAAAAATATCTTGAAATTTGACCCGTGATGTGAAGGCAAACAGAAACTCACAATTCGCTTTTTAAAATATCATAATTATTTCAACTAAACGTAATAACAAATTCTGAAAACATTTTTTTCCCCCCAAAAATTTAATGGACTAAGACAATCACACACATGAGCTGTTTACATATTAAGTGCTAAAGGAAAACCCCCCAGCTCTGAGCAACTGAATAAATCTATAGTGTATTGACCCACATTATTTAAAAACAACAGGTGCTTAAGTCTGGACAATTAAACTGTTGTCAATGATCGCCTATAAATAATACAAAAAGTATTGCACACAAATTTAGATTAGTGTGGGCTGTCATAATTGATTCAAGCCAGTGGCATTAAAATGTTTGCACAAACTTACGAGAAATCCATGATTCATATAAGCTTTTCAATTAGTTCTTAATTTAATACATAATTTTAAAAGACTGGATATATTGTCTACTATTGAGAATTCAGATAATCTTTTAATTCCAGTCTTCAACCTGAATATTACATGTTATATCACATGTGTTAGGATGACTGTTAAAATGTAACGAATAATGTCATTTATACATTTTTATACATGTAATAGTTTTAAATGGACTGAAAACTGACACTTTTTCTAAATGCCACTGATTTTGAATGACATCTCCCATCCAAGGAATGATTTCTGATGAAGTAACTTCAATATTGTGAAGTGCTAGTTATATTTTTTTTATGGAAGAGACAAGTTAGACACATTTCTGATGTTCTAGTTTCTCCTTAATTCTATATTTGTAATATAAGTTGTAAGCATTTACAGTTTTTGATAATCCATGTACATGAAAATCACAAGTGTTCACATACAGACTTTAAGGTGATGGAAACGCACAACACAGAGTATAGAGGAAAAAAAAAAAGATTCATTATTTTAAATATACTGAACAACATAAACATCAAAATGCCATTTTGTAAAATGCTTTTTTTCTTCTTCGATTAATAATTATTTTTTTTTATTTACTTTACATGGAAGAAAATGGAAGTAACTAAATAATGTTTTCTTTAAAAGCTTTAAAGATATTTTTTCCATCAGCTTTAACTTTTCATCAGTCATGTTAAAATATTTCATGCCATGGTCAAATCTATAAATATAGACAATAGAAAACAGAGAAGAATTTAGCTGCATGTTAAACATAATAGTATACATTCTGATCAGACATGAACTGGAAGACTAGTAAAAACCAGCCTGCCGAATATTTAACTGTAATTATATCTTATCACAATTTCTATTGTAGAAAAATATTTTAAAACACCACTCTAGGTTAGGGGAACAAATTTGGAAGAATGTAACACATCACAATACAAAAAGTTTTTTTTTTAAAGAAATTCAGTCCATTTAATATTGAAGGTGACTCTCATAAAAAAAAACAACAGACTTTGACATCAATAAAAATAAAAAAAAAACTATTCAAAATACCACTTCAACAAACATCAAATGATTTTCTTAAAAAATTAATTTTCTTGATTATATCTTACTTTTGAAAATATTCAACAAATGCAACAATTACAAAAGAATTGTATGGATTCAAAATAACAAAAAACAAACAATCAACTTGGCAGAAAAAAATTATGTCAAGACTTTTTTGTCTCGAGGAAAATATGAGATTCAAATATTTCTAAAACAATACTAAATACATGTACTAAATCCTGTTACACAATCATCAATTAAATTTTATGAAGATAATTTCACAAATACATCTATTGAGGTAAAAAAAAAATCTGATGCAGTAAATGACAATTGACTTCTGGTGACCATTTCAGGGGATCCCAGGAATCATCTCCTACCACAGAATTATCATAGTTGGCAGCAGTCACACCCAATTAAAAAAAAATGTATATGTAGAAGGTATAGATGATTATTTGCTTTGGTAGAATTGTTTCATATATTATTTTTACAGTCCAGATTCGAAAGAGAAAAACAACTCCTAAATTTTATAAACCGGTTTAAGCGAGACTAGCCGAACCCTCTTTGTTAGTAGTACTATGACTTAATTCCTCTTTTTCACAATTTTCTGTAGCCATGGTATTTTAAAGGGTAGTGCATCTAGCACAAGACCCAAATGCTTCATATATGTTTATTTATTAATGCAAGAAGCATTTAAAGTAATACAAGCTTAAACCAAGAACTGGGCATGGCAAGTCTGGCTTAAAACGCTCTATATATCAAAATGAAATCAAAAGTAAGATTTTTGTTGAACTTTGATATATGCAGATGGTGATATGTTGAAAGAATAAATATTAATGATTTACTATTGGTCTTTGAGTTTAAATTGTTAAATTGAGGACTTTGAACATATTTTGAGACATGAACCTCAAATCACAAAACAATCAATGGAAAACATGGACACAACAAAAAAAGATTTATTTACTAATGAACAGATGAAATTTACTTTTAAATAAAATAATTATTATAGTTTAATTATTTTTTGTAAAACTTTGATTTATTACATAGATAATACTAACAAAAACTCAATAGCAAATATATGTATGCAAAGAAAAAAAATCAAAGCAGGAGGAAATAATTTATTTTGTAAGCACAAAATTGAATACAAAAGGTAGGTAATTTATCCAAGCATAACATTATCTCCCTTGGTTAAAAAAATGTCAATCACATACAAATTATAAAGAGTTAAAAAAATATTAAAATTGACAGTATACATAAAAACCTTTATTAAGGAAACTATTTGAAAAACAATTTTATTAAAACTTTTTTTCTCAGAGAAAATTACTTCAAAGCATATTGAAATTATATTTCTGGTTTGGTTCTCTCTTCAGTAGTTCCATATTTTAAATATATCTATTCGAGACAGATTACACAATGTTGATTGATATAAATGCAAGATTCAAGATTGAGTTTCTCCTCAGTTTTACAGTAAGTCCCAGTTTTGTTTGTTTTCATGGTTTATTTTTTCACTCCGCTGACATTTAAATAATATGACCACTAAAATCAAATATTTAAAAATTGAAGTTCATTTTACACAAGGAGTATATAAGTACAGTTTATTACTTTGGCAGATGAGCTAAATTTACATTTTATAAACAATATTGTTCCTCTTGATCAGATTAATGGTCACGATAAATTACGATAAATGGAAATATATACATCCAGTGTCAATTACACTCACAGTTAAGTCTACATGTTTACACCTGCGTTTGGGTATGTGTGTGTTCTCGGTTCAAAGGTGTGTTTTCATCATCAGTGTCGCTGCCATTGACCTCACTGTCCTCAATCTCGCACAAACCAGAAATGTCCGAACATGATGCATTTGACGTAAAGCCTCCCATAGACATGCTCATATCATCAATGAACGATGTGCGTGATGGTGGCTCCTGGTCAGTGGTGTAGCCGTCTGTCTGGTATCCAGGGGTCATGAACTCTTTGGGCGGCCTTAAGGGAATATACACGTGACTTTCTGGGGAGTTGTTTGATGCTTTGAGAGGTCTCCCTCCCACAGCACCGAAAGTGTACAACACTCCTTGTAACCGATCGTCAGTGTTTTCATCTTCAGTCAATGGATCCATGTCCAGTTCTTGATGAGAAAAGTTGTAGCTTGGCAGATAATGGTCTGGATGGAAGGTTAGAGTTGATGGAAGCTCATAGCTGTCATCCAAGTTCTGAAGGAGCTGTTCATAGTTTGGATGCTCAGCGTAACTTGGGGGGAGTTCATCAGTATCATAGGGTTCATTCTCAGCATACTCAGAATCTCCGACATACTCAGAGTCATCAAAATACTCTTCTGCAGGTAAAGTTGAGATCACGTTGTCATCATCTTCATCCTCGTCCAGTCTGCTGATATTGAAGTTATTCTGCCTTCGCTCATCAGGGTTAAGGAGCGGGCTTTCATCATCACCATTATAGATGGCTCTGGTAGTAACGTTGTCATCATTGTCAGCATTGGCATTACAGTCGTCACTTGGCTGCGAGGATGAGGGTGAGTCCAGGATTTCATTGGTTGGCAGCTCCGATATGTTGGGCATGGTTGACACTGGCGCCCAGTCTGAAGTATCCCAATGGTAGCCTGGCAGACGACGAAACAAAAAACAAATTAGAACAAATATAAATATGTTTTTTTTTTTTTTATTTCAGAGGCATACTTATTTCAGGAAAATCCGCTGAAATGATTTAGTATGTAAATTACATAAATCCAGACAGATAAAATAATTGAAAAATCTATTTCAAGGAAATGTAAATGTTTTTAAAAGTGTTATTCTTGATTCTGCTTTTATTTATTCTGGGTTCAACTTTTAATCTATTTAAATTTATTTATGTAGAAAAGTTTTTAGAATTACATATTTACTTTACAATTAGTTGACAAGATTTGTCTAAAATATTTAGTAAGATAGGAAATGAGTTAAATTTTTTTTTTTTGACTTTTTTAAAACTCCTTTATGTAATTCCAATTTTAGAATTTTTTTTTATTTTTTAAGAAAGATAAATATGTCTCAGAAAATTTACTAAATATAACTTGGTTAAAATGTAAACAATTTGTTTTCAAATTTATTATTATTCTGTTTCAGAATAATCAAATATTACAGTAAGTTGAAGCTAATAAAACTGTTTTCAGCAGCAACATAAAATTGGTTGACTTTACATAAAACAACCTTTTAGACCTAACTTTTGAACTGCTCGACATTAATCAAAACAAAATTAACCTAAAATCAACGAATGAGTTGATAAATGTTGTATGATAAGCAATTTATATGGTTTTCTTCAGATACATGAATCTTGTGTATCTTTGTAGAACAGTTCAAATGTTAGTCATTTTAAAGATATGATGTTAACATAGTATATCATGTCATGCATTTACACAGACGATAACTTTATTAAACATTCATTACACCATGCAGCTGGTACAACACAGACCCTTAAATATCTTGGAATTATACTATTAAAATAAAATTATTATACTATTAAAATAACATTATTATACTATTAAAAAAAATTATTATACAATTAAAATAACATTATTATACTATTAAAATAACATTATTATTTTTAAGAAAGTGGACACTTAAGAATTATTGGTTTTCATGAGTAATTAATACTTTAACAATAAACACAGTAGAGTCTTTATATGTGTGTTATCTGTTATACTGATACATGTAATAAATAATATAATGAATAAAGTAAATTAATAAATAATGAAAGTGAATATGACTGTTTATGCATAACATTCAATTAATTTTTACAAAGATGTAGGAAACCAATTGTGGGAATACAAAAAAAAAATTTCATAGGAAGACTTCTTCAGGGCTCTACTTCAGTAGTTCTTAAAGTGTGGGTCACTGATTTGAAGAGGATCACCATATTGTTTTAAATACTTTATACAAATACATGTACAATAATTTTAGCTTTTATCTTTTCTTTCATTTTTTTTCTTAACAGATGGGTTGTGAATAGCTGATAGGTTTCTGAGTGGATCGCAATTGGTAAAAGTTTGAGAAACTTAGCTCTAAATGAAAAATAATTTTAAACATTTTTCTTTTTAAATCTTGTACGTGTAAAAAAAAATTTTTTTAAGTGTATCCAATTCATAGAATAGATGTTTGTTGACACAGACACTAAATGCCTTACTCAACATTTGATGTAAATAGCCACAGAAGGACGCAATATTAGAATGGAGTTAGCGTAAGAATTTTTTTATGAAATAATTCTGAGAAGAAAATTGACAACAGATCAGGTCAACAGCTAATATTTTAAGTTATAGGTCATAGAAAACATATTCAAACTAATATTAATATTTAGTTGACACACATAGCAGTCACCAGAGCCAGCAATGTTTTTAATGATACACAAGAGATATGTCTGACGATGTTTGACAGATACACTGAATTGTTAAATTGTTACTGGAAAAAATTAATTGTTAACTCAAAGGGGGTGGGGGTGGAGGAAGAGCTATCACCAGAAGTAAATTTTGTGACAAAATGTAATAAAAAAATCTCAACCCCTTACTAAAATCTACTGCACCTGTCGCTGGAATACATTGGAGAAAAAACGGAAGACATTATGTTAGGGTTTTAACAGAAAACATTGCAAGTAAAGTTTTGAATAGAAAAAATAAAAAACATTTTCAAATAATAATACTGTATATTTGTGTAAATATATCTGTAATGGTAAACAAAAGTACATCTTAACTGGTCAACGCTTCTAATGTAAATGTTAAATAAATGATACTGTAATACATGATCACTGAAAAAAAACCTAACTTGAACTGAGCAATGCATTAAATATAACAGTTATTAGAGTGTAAGTTGTTTTTAATTTTAAATATAAACTTAATATGCTGCGTTGGTATTTTACAAAAGTAAAAAAAGCATCAATAGTAGGACTGCCGGTAAATATGAAAAAGTTTTAAAGAAATTTATCCTTAATTTATTTTTTTTTTTAAAAAGTGAAATTTTGAGACATTTGTTAATGGACGAGACAGGAATATGTGTTGACACACTTTCTTGTGCCATGATATTAACTGATTAGTAGCCAATGTTATTTTATATGTATTAATACCGTTGGCAAACATACATTGAATAGTTTGTTTTAGATAGTAAATTATAATGTTCAGTCAAACGTGTGGATATTTAAGTTGCAACATTCAAAAAAAGTAAAAATATAAAGCTCAGAGCCTGAAGAAAATAAAATATATTATCATTCCATGAATCATGAAAAATTTAGAATGACTACTTACAAAGATCTATATGCAACTAGATGCTAGATAAGACAAACGTATGTAATTTAGCATCATACAAAATAACAAGAGAATTCAAGTATTTATCGGACTCACACTAGGATGTAAAACATTCAATAAGGGAATCAAGCTGAGCAATTTATTATTTTCATGGGCAATAATAAATACTCAATACAAGGTTTGCAAGCTTCCGAGAAATTCAAATCCTATTTGACGAGAAAAATGATGTTCAAGTACTATTTCCATTTACTTTTAAAGAAACAATTCTTAAAATAGAATTGTAAACAATAAATGTTAATCGTACTGAGAACTGTAATAACTTAAAGAGGAATTAGATCAGTTTGGTTCAATTTAGGATAAAGAGAGGGTTTTTTTTTTTTGTTGTCTTGCTACATACAACACTGAATAAAATATCTACACAAAGAAATACAATAAAAGCAATGACAAGATAAAATTATAAGAAACAAAAAAAAAGAAGAAGACAGATCTGGAACAAGTTGGATAGCAGCAGGTCACATTCCAAGTCTAAGGGTCTTCAGCCAAAGCACAAAATAAATGACAAAAAATATTCTTGTAGACAACTAAATGGAAGAGTTGAGCCTGTTATTTAGTCTGCATCAGCAAATTACGTGAACACACACACAGTAAAAATAAAATTCAAGTTACATGAGGCACAAATAATGATACATTAGGCATCAAGTTTTAGAGAAAATAATGACAGAAGCTTTTGTTTTGTATCAAGTAAACATGCCAGACTGTCATAATATTTGGGGGGAGTTTTTGATTATCTACCTTTTCTTTTTCCTCTCCTAGCTGCAAAATTGATGTTTGTTAAAATTGGAAGAAAAAAAAATGTTAAATTTTTAATACCTTTAGTTTGATGAGATGAATAAAAACAACAAATGTATGGCAAAAACATCAGTAATGAAGACTTTTCCAATGATTATAGTGTTAGTTTCAAATAAAGACATTTTAATAACCCAAAGGAAAATGCTATACACTGTCATGCATGAGATCAACACCAAAAGATAAGTTTGTAATCACATTACATTTTTTTTTTTAAGAAATAACTTTGACATTATTTTTTTGTGTGTTTATTTTGAAAAAACGAATTAATAAATCACATCAAATCAATTTTTTTAAACAGGATTTTTTTTTTTATGGAAAGAAATGAGTTAGTAGGGTCATAATGGGATATTCTGGTTGAGATGATAAGAAAATATTCAAACTTTCATACATTTCATCAACTCAACATTAGAAGGAATCAGGTTTAAACATTCACTGATTTCTCTCAGTCAAATAAATGAATAATTTAAAAATGCTTTTTAATAATAGTAGCTTACTATATTTTTATCACATTACTTGAATCCATTACTGATGTCAATAAAACAATTAGATATAATTTTTTAAAAATTTTCTTACCATTCAAATCATCTTCAGATTCAGATATCTGGAAGCTGCTCACAGAGCTGACATCCGTACCACGACCCTGAGATCTCGACTGACTGACTGCGGGTGAAGGTTGAGGAGAGTACAGTCCAGGCATATGTTTGGCCATTTTATCGTTCTGTTTTTTATCAGCTGCTGAAGGAAATGGGCAAAAGTGAAAAAATCATTTTATTTAAATAACTGTATGTATGTATGTATGTATGTATGTATATATGTATGTATGTATGTATGTATGTATGTATGTATGTATGCATGTATGTATGCATGAACCCCAATGGTTAATTTTATAAAAGAAAAAAAATTATCATACAAGTAAAACTTCACAGCCAATACTAAATACAAAAAAATATCAATAAAATGTTGGAGCCAACAACCTTCCATGTAGTTTTCCAATATATTGGGATACTCAAACTCCCAGGGTGCCTTTTGTATTGAGTCAGTTTCTGATGCCCTTTGAGAAGGAGGAGGCGTGCTTCTGAACATGTTATGTATAGACTGGTTGGCGTGGCTGGGATTTTTGAAGGCCTCCATGTACTGATCCAGAGTAGGAAGTTGGCGGGCACCTGGAGATAAAAAAAATAGAGAAAATGTTTGTGAATTTCAATACCACTGAAGAATGAATGATGAAAAAAATATTTTCAAGTATTATATGAGAATTAATGGATGTTTATATATATTTTCAAGTATTATATGAGAATAAATGGATGTTTATATATATTTTCAAGTATTATATGAGAATTTATGGATGTTTAAAATATGAAAATAGTTGTATGACGAAATACCCATGTTTTCTAAATCGTCAGCTGCACTGCCGTAGTTGCCTATGCTGTCAAGATTGTTTAAGTGGAGTGAATCATGGGTGCTTGGTGTGTAGGAAGCTGGACGAGTCGGCACCGGTGGTGGTTGAGACATCTGGGTTTTTAATGGTGGGAGCGAAGGTAATGACGGGACTGGCTTGGAGAGGTCAGGGTTGCTAAGCTTGCATCTCTTGTCCAAGTTGCTCAGGAGGCAGTCACTGCCACTCTCGGCCATCCCACAGCTCTGTTGGTTGCGCCTGTTGCGACAGCGTCGCCTTTTGCACCTTTGCCACAGCAAGATGGCAATTATGATGACAACTGCAGCAAGTAGAACAACTGCAGTGCCTGAGAAAAAAAAATGGAAGAAAATTCTAAGCATCTGTAGAAAACTTAAAAATAAGAGCTAATTGGAAAATTAATGAAAATGAAATGTGTAATTAGAGTGTGCGTGTAATTAGAGTGTGCATGTAATTAGAGTAAATGTAATTAGAGTACGTACCAACAAGTCCAAAGATCAGGGTAGAGGGCGACGACGTCATGTTATCTAACACCATGGCCGGTGGATCAACTATTTCACAATGTCTGCCAGAGTAGCCAGAGGAACAGTTACAGAAATAGCTGCCGACTGCATCAACCTGACATAGTGAGCCATGCTGACATGTTGACGACTCACAGGGATTGGTCGTCTTGTCACAGTACAGACCTTCAGACGATCAAATGAGAACATTTTAAAATTTTCCCCACAACACAGAGAGGTTAGCTCCAATGAATGAAAATGAAACTATTATTACCATGGAAACCTGCAGCGCAGTCACAGAGAGGAGCAGTTGGGCCTTCGACACAGGTACCTCCCTGCTTGCATGGATTGGGCCAGCAGTGTTTCCCATATGAACACCGAGAGCCTAGTAGGTTGTCCTTGCATCGGCATGTGAAGCTATTTGGAGCCTCTGTGTCTATTTCACATCGACCTGTGAGTTTAAACCAAATTCAAAGACATTCAATAAATCAACAAACCCATAAAATAAATAACCACATAGGATAAAAATTAAATGAAATTCTTTTGCTACACAAAATAATCACCTGATATGAACATATATAAATGAAACATAGACTGTAAGGAAAAAATGTTGATAAACGGTGACACCCAAGAAAGTAAAGGTAATAAAAAACATATACATGTAATTAGATAAACCATAAACAAACTACAGTTACAGTGATATAGAGATATACACATATTCCTTTAATCAAACCTTTACTTGGATTTCTTAAAGAAAAAAAAAACAATGGACAAGTATCAGTAATATAGTGGACATAATGAGTATTTATATTTAGAAGTAATATTCCCTCACCTCCGTTGGTACACGGTTTGGTCAAGCAAGGGTCAGGGTCTAGTTCACACTTTGAGCCTTTGAATTGATCACGACAAATGCAGATGTAAGAATTCAGCCCAGAATACTTGCACTGCCCACCATTCAGACACGGGTTGCTACTGCAAACATCTGACAAAAGGGAAATGAACACAACCATTATTAATGTCAAAATATATGCTAAAGAATGCTTGACAACAATGTAAAATGTTGCCAAAATAAATACGTTTTATTTGGAGTGTACTCAAATGAGCAATGAAAATATAATACAATTATTTAAAACAACGAAAAATGAGAACATTGATTTGTTCCTTGAATGTTCCACTTACTTCCTGATGTTGGAACAGAGACAGGGTAATCCTGACAGTGGAACTCTACCTCTTCAAACTCAACAGCCTGTGCCATTTCGTTATTTCCGCTAAATGGCAGGGGAATATTAAACACTCTGATATCTTCCAAACAACCCTAAAATAGGAAATTTAAGATAATTCAATAAAAGTAATTAAAGACAATAAAAAAGCGTAAACTTTAAAAATAAGAAAAATGGTTACATTACAAAAGACATTAGGATTATTTTGAAACTAAATTATTAAAAAAATATGATTATTTACTAGTTGTACCCTGTAATTTTTTTTATATATAAAATTGACTTTGAAAAAGAGACTTGTAACAAAATTTGTTACAATGAGAGGCTCTTCCGAGAATTTTCGATTAATATTATTTTCATTAGATGATTTTTAAATGCTATCTGTTGTAAAAAAAAAAGACAACATTAATTGGATGACTTTGACTATTAAACTATTTAAAACTCTAGATTTTTTTTTTTAATTTATCGAATTCAAGACACAGGCAAGAAATCATTAATATTTAAACAGGAAACAGTATTCTTACAATAAATCAGAAAAAAATGAATAAATAAATAGTGAATTAAAAAAAAGTCAGCATTTTGTTATCTGAACAAAGATATGAAACAAATCTGACCTCAAAACCCTGACTGATGTCTTTGTACCCATTAGGGAAAACATCCACCTTGGAGCCAAAATAGATTTCTTCAGAGTCAACATTAAGTATAGCGTGTATGCCCGGGGACATGCCCATTGCTGTGTAAGAAGAATCCAGTGACAGCTCCGCCTCTCTGCCATTTCTCTCCAGCTGAATCATATGCCACTGACCATCACTAAGGTCCACAGGGATTCGAACCTGCCCTTCTCCGCTGCCACAGTCAAATTTGTACACCAAGCTGCCTCTTTCAATCTGTTTTACAGAAATAATTAATTACAAAAAGTAAAAATTAAAAAAAAAATCAGCGAATTTCCAGATGAATCAAACAACAATAATCACATCAAAATGTAACTTCACCTTTAGGATGCTGTAGTCAACTCTGCCTTTAGCGTGCATCAACACCGCTGAACTCTGACGAGTCCTGATCCTTAGACTCAAAGAGAAACGCTTTTTTGTAGTGTGCTGAAGTTTCCATTTGGCGTAACTTTTTCCAGCAAATGTCATAGGACGTTCTGAATGAAAAATCTCAGCATTAAACAAAATGTTGTGGGAGGCAAACATTATTTTTAAAAATTCTGAACTGATAAAAAAAAGAATAACAAATATTTTAACACTGACATATAAATTTAATTTTTTTTAAAATGTTACCTATGGGGCAGCTGCTGCCACTACACAGCGGCACAACACTTTCGCACAGCTCGCCCGTTCGTCCTTCAGGGCACTGGCACGTATAGTCTCCATAAACATCTCTTTGGCAGATTTTGTTTGCAGTACAGATTTTGTCTCCGCATACTTGTTCAGGACAATTGCCTGGGAAATTAAAATAAATGTTTTCATTTAAATGTTATTACAAAAATTAACATTCACCTGTTTAAAAAAACATCTGGCTGAGATGAAAAAGATTTCTTTACCTTCAAGACAGACGCACTGCTCTATATAATAATGTCGTGCTGAGACAAAGCTGGCACCATTCACCATGACTGGCTCAAGGGTTCTCTTGTCAAACAGAACTTTACCCACACAAGTGCCCATGTCACAGGAATCTTTGGTACAGAGGTCAGTGAAAATGGACACAATTATCGCCCCAAGCTCAGACTCAATCCTTCCCTTGATCTTGTCCATTTTTCTCTTCAGCGCCTTCTTGGTGTAAAACTTGTCAGCAGATTTCTTCACAGCGAACAAGACATCCAGGTTGTTGTTGGCATTTCTTTTCTTTCTTTGGCCAGGTTTTATGCCTGATGTCCTGTCTGGCAGACTATCAGAAGACTGCTGGACATTGATTATTTCCACGTCACTGGTCCTGACATCCAGCTCCTGCTTGATGACCTGCTGGAAGTCCACTTTGAAATTGGCGAAGAACTGCTCCACAGCCAGGTTCTCAAATCGTATGGTCACTGCGCTCTCCAGCATCTCTTTGGTGGTGCAGATGACCATCACATTCACTCTGCCATAAGTGATGAACTTGCCATCAGACACACTGACATTGACAATGTATTCACCAGCGTCAAGGCTGGTTGAGGCAATCAATCTGCCATCAAAGCGGTGAATGTCAAAAAGGTGGCTGTTTGGAGAGACTATCGTGAAGATGGTCTTGTCATAAGGATCTCTGTCCCTGGCCTCCACACGGCCGATGACCCCACTGGGAAAGCTCTCCATGCAGGAGCGAATTGTGATTGACAAATTTTTCACTTCCGGTGGATACAAGCTGTCATTGACGACTTCTATTTCAACCATGACGTCAGAGTGAAGAGGTGGCTTGCCACTGTCATATGCTCTCACTTTCAGCTGATATCTGTCAACAAATGTTCGGGACAAAATTGTTTCTTTAAAACTTTGAGAAACTAAGCATTGTTTTATGTATTATAATAAATGTCTAATAACATAATTTAACAAATAAATTTCAGACAGCACACTTCTTTCTACACGTGATATTAAATGATAAGAATAGATAAAAAAAACAATTCACATACTTTTCTTGGACTTTTTTGGCCAGCTGACCAGCAGTGCTGACCACTCCTTTACTGTCTACATGAAACTCTCCGTTGTCATTTCCTTCAATGATCTCAAATGAGAAAGGTGGCCCATTCTCAGGTAGGTCGGCATCTATTACATTCAGTGTCACAACCTCTATGCCAGTTCGACGACCTTCCTATTTTTTTTAATGAGAATTGAAATTCTTTTTATACTGAGTGTTAACTAAACATTTTAAATAGATTCTAACTTGATTTTTTTCATTAAAAAATATTTTATAAGAATATGACACCTGCTCTCCATTCTTTAATCTAATTACAAAATCTTCTCTCCATATGTCTAACAGTGATAGGAATGCAATTTTTTTGTCATAAATTTAAAAGAATGACAACTTGACCAAGCAAAGATAATTTTAAAAAAAGAAGAATTATTTCAAGTACAAAATGCAAATATATCAAATTGCAATGATAGATCATTGCACAAGTTTTGCTGGAAGGAAATGTAAGTTAGAGAAAAATATTATAGAGCATGTAAACAAAGTATATAGGGATAGAATTATTTTTTTGAAAATTTCCTAAATAATTACACATGCACATTTTAAAAAAAAAATTTGTATTATAATTTTTTATTCACTTTCTAAGACAAAATGAAGTGTTTTAAGCCAGGCTAGCTTAACATTTAGGCTAGTATGGCTTAAAACACATCTTATATGAAGCAGTAATAAACATTGCAGCCTAACCAACAATGTGGTTTAGACTAATATAGATTAGAACGCTTCAATTATTTATTGGCATGCTGTTGTTTTTTTTCTGATGTTGCAAGAAATGTCAAAGGTGAAATGGAAATTTTTAAAAAAAAATTAAAAAAAAAAAATGGTTAAAGTTTGAGAAAAAAAAATGAGCCAATTAAAATGCGAAAAGAAAGGAAGTTCCCATGACTCAAGCAATAAATTTTTTCAACAATTATATTTATTTATAGAACCAGATGAATGAGAAATAAAAATTATGCCATCTAAGAACTGCTGAGAATTTAACCATAAGAGTTCTCTAAATAATATGCTAATTATTATCTGAAGTTAAAATTATATTTAAGAAGTAATTTGTATATTAAAGGTAAAAGGTGTGAAGAATGTGAAATTGTCAACCAAAAAATAAATGTTTACTTACTGACATCAAACTCATGTTCTATACACAAAGAGAAATTCAAAACACACAATCGTTTAGGAATGTATTTTTTCCTATTTACTTGTTTTTTCCAATTCTTATAACAGACTAATATCACTTTTTTTTAATTAAGCTCCTGTTTTGAAAACATGGCTAATACAGTGTTATCTAGCTTGTCAGAGAATTCATACAAAATTTTAAGTGGTTATAAATTAGTGAAGAAAAAAATTACCTGGACAAGACCCTTGTAAGAGTCCTGAGCAAAGATGGGCGGATTGTCGTTGGCGTCACTGACAATGATACTGACCACAGCGGTACTCATTAACATTGGTTGACCTGAATCAAGAGCTTGGATGACCAGTGAATAGCTGCTGACCTGTGACCAGTGCAAGCAGTAAACCAATAAATCAATTTTACACAACCTTAAAAACATCTATATTAATAGATAACTATAAACAGAACTGCATTGAAAAAAATCATTTCAATTCACAAATATGTTCTTACTAGCTGTACAAGGGTCTTGTACCCTGCAAAACCTTTGCATAGAGTTATATTCCCTTAGGAATGATCAGTAGGCAAGGTTATTTTCGGTTTTGGACAGATGTGATTTTTTAAATTAAAGATGCAATATGTTGTAGAAATACTAAAAAAAATATATTTAAATGGAATTATTTCACATTTTGGCCTTAAAGTTTCATGTTTAAAAACCACAGAAACTATTCAAAACTGTAGTTTAAAAAAAAAAATGTATCGATCGAGACGCGGGCCATTTTGAATTCTTGTTTTCCCACTTTTGATTTTGCGCAGAAGCAAGACTGCTATTACATGTATTATATTAGATAATATAGTAAGTATTTTACAGAGAAAAAATAGTTCTAGAACAGTGGTTCTGAAAGTGTGGATCTCTCTTTGAACTCTCTCAGTTATCTCCTCAGCAAATGGGAACTGCCATACAAGCCCATGGTAAGCAAGTTATCTAACTGGTTCACCCTGTCATCCGTCAGCCCAGGGCACTCAAATAGCAAATGTCCCAACGGTTTCCTCAACTTCCTTGGATCAGCGGCAAAGGGAATTGACATTGGGCCTCGACCTCCCAAAGTACGCACCAAGAAAGTGAGGATCAAACTCCACCAGTCAAAAATTTAATTTCCAAGTTAAATGATACAAAAATCTTATGCACAATTACAAACCAATTTCTTTCAATATTACAAAAGTAAAAGTTTGTTAATATGCAAATTTAAAGGGTCAAGTCTAGAAAGTGCATAAAATAATTAAATTTTTATTCTTAATTTGGTTGTATTGTTTTTTTATTACAAGCGGATCGTGAAAACTAATCCATTTTTAAAGTAGGTCACAAAGGCAAAAAAAGATATCGAAGTGGTTCACAAAGTGAAACATGAAATATACCAGGAAATAATTTACTAATGCAAAAATATAATAATAGCTGAACAAGTCAATGACTAGAAGTAATACATGTATTAAGAATTTTTTTTATTATAAGCCATTTTGTTTACATGTAAAGCTGTTTGAGATGTTGAGTTATGCACAACTTGAAATATTACCATTTCTCTGTCAAGAGCTGCAGCAATCTGTATTATTCCATCTCTGGGATCAATCAAGAACTGCTTGTTGGTGTTGCCGTCTATGATGCTGTAAGTAATGATGGCGTTGGGACTACTGTCACTGTCTGTGGCCACCACCTGTAAAATAAAACATCACATGGTGGTAGGCAGTAATACATTATTTGAATAAAACTGTGTCCACATGACAGTAATACATTATTTGAATAAAACTGTGTCCACATGACAGTAATACATTATTTGAATAAAAATGTGTTCACATGACAGTAATACATTATTTGAATAAAACTGTGTTCACATGACAGTAATACATTATTTGAACAAAACTGTGTTCACATGACAGTCATACATTATTTGAATAAAACTGTGTCCACATGACAGTCATACATTATTTGAACAAAACTGTGTTCAGGTTACAGAACAAAACTATGTCACAAGAACTATAATAATTAAAATAAATAAAAAACGAATGTCATAAGAAATGAGCTGCTAAAAAAAAGCAATCTTAGTAGCTGGAAAATATCTCAGAAATTTTGTCAAAAGTAAATGAATTGTGGACAATAATTACATACTAAATAGTCAAGACAGACAATTTTTTTCAGATAAAAATGGAAGTGCTAGTATGAGCTTTTTTTTAAACCAAGAGTGTAAAACTTGTATAATTATTATTGAATAAACTATTCAGCCCATCAATGGCCCATGGTCTAACCTTAAAAATCTCTGTGGCTGGTAGGATGTTCTCCAAGATGTGGACACTGTAGGCATCCTGGCTGAATCGCGGAGCGTTGTCGTTGATGTCTGTAATGTTTATTATGATGATGGCAGTGCTGGTCAGTGGTGGAGTGCCACAGTCGGTTGCTTGGACAGTGATGAAATATTCTTTGGAGAGTTCATGGTCCAGTGGCTCAGCAACAGTAAGAATACCTGGCGAGAGAAAGGTGAACATATTGTCAAACACAGTTCTATAGGTTGTGATCCCATAATGTTCCAGACAGGAAGAGAAGTTTATTAGTAGATCCTGAGGGTCCCCGGTTCGATCTCCGGTGAAGACCAATGGATATTTCAGGTCATGGCTAAAGTCCCCGCTATATCTCCCGTGGTGCCTCCATGGCCACTGCACTATTGGCTATGGTGGGGATGAAAGAAGGGCACCATAAAAACCGTCCCACTAGTGGTTTATAGGATTTAAGAGATTTCATCTCATCCTTACAGGGGACATCACACAGGTGTAGGTGCTAAAGAAATATCTACTCGCTTTTGTTGTAGACTTTAAAAAATAAATTTTTTAAATAGACAATTTGCTAAAATTTTAAAAAAAATGTGTATTTTGTTTCATATTTTTCCAAATTAATAAAATGTTACATTTTTATTGTTTAGCATTTTACAAAATAAATAAATAAATACATGTTGATGTAGAATGAATACAATGTAAACTCATGACAAGATAAAACCATTACACTGGTATTACCTTTGTATGGATCAATAGTGAACTTCCCTTGTTCATTGCCTGCCAGAATGGAGTAGGTGATGTCAGCATTGATGCCTACATCCAGACTTGTGGCCTTCACCCTTTCCACCACTGATCCAACTTTGGCTGATTCAGGGATGGTGGCGTAATAGCTAGAGCGCTCAAACTCTGGTGGGTTGTCATTGACATCTAGCACCGTCACCAGGATGTTGGCCTCAGATGTCAGATCAGGTGCAATCTGGGTAGACAAATGAGAAAGGTGTGTAAAAAACGAGGGGGGGGTGGTAAAATTTATATAATTTAAAAAAATTGCATTTAATCTCTCTAATCAAAATTAATTATCATAACTCTCCAAATAATAAAAAACCATAAAATATTGGTTACATTTTTCTGCAATCGAACAATCAGAAAATTCAAGGGAACAATGCAGCCATGGATATTGTTTGGATGAGCAAAAGGGGGGGACTAAAAAATACTACCCTAATAATGTACACAGATTAAGTTCAAGGATCAAAACATATCTTCTCATTCTTACTAAGACATCAAAAAATATTGCAAAGAAAAGAGAACTCTCTTCTAGCCAGGGGGGAATAACTGCTGCACTATATACAAGTACTCAAATGTCAAGAACTTTCTTTTTAAATATGTGGCTTACACTTTATTTTGAATCCAGCTGAGATTATTTTTGTAATAATGATAAAGATGCCAAACAAGTCAGGTGAAAGTAAAAGAGCAACATGGATGGTTTGAACACTTACTGGATTATAAGCAATGACAGTCAGATTGTAATACGGGTTACTCTCTCTATCCAGGTCGGCAACAAGTCGAATAATTCCACTGTCAGAGTCAATGTTGAAGACGCCTTTTGTGGCCGGGGACAGCCTGTACCTGATCTGGCTGTTGATGCCTGTCAAGTGAAGGGAAACCTTGATATCAGTCAAGTATTTCAAACAGAAGTTAACTTTAAAACAGGTTTCCTTGTAATTTTACAATACAGCTTAAAAAAAAAATACTTCAAAAATGTTTAAAATAATTTTTCCTTGGACGCAGTAGCAAAAAAATGACATGTAACAATTAATAAATTCTTTTAGAAAAAAGTAAAATCTTAACTACAAAATCCTAAATACTCTATAGATCGAAATATAACAATTTAAACTTGAAGTTAAAAAAAACAACATTTGCGTTAATATTTGATAAAAAGAGGGATTTTTTTTTAATAAAGGGCAGTTACCTATGTCAGCATCATGGGCAACAACTCTAGTAAGCAATGTGTGGATCTTAGCATCTTCCCTGATGTTGTATGAATCTCTTAGACTGCCGGGACCGAAAGCCGGAACATTGTCATTATTGTCAGTCAGTGTGATCAGTACGGAGGTCGTGCAGCTCAGTCCCCCACCGTCTGTTGCGACGGCTGTCAGTTGGAAAGTTGGCTTGGTCTCACGATCCAACATGGCAGCAGTGTACATGTAACCTGTTGGTGGATGGGGAGTTGGTTTAAAAAAAATAAAAATATAAGTTAAACATAAATTTTTTTTTGTTTAATCATAGACTTATAAATAAACAGCACATACATGTATTTATAACTTAACAAACTATTTTTAACTTAAACTATTAAATACAAACAGAATTTTTTTAAATGATAAAAAAGAACTTTACACAAATCAGCCAAGCAACAGACAATATGAACAGAATGAAAAAGATTTAAATGTAATTTCATTATTGGAATTAAACATTGCAAGAATGTGACAGCAAAAGTGAACAACACATCGTAGGCACATATAATTATGTAGACACAGATTTCATTGTAAACAATTTAAAAACCAAAAAAAATCAGACTTTGAAAAAACAACAAAACAAACAACTATTAAACTCAACAAACTTCACCTGTGTTTCTCTCCATGTTAAACAGTTCAGATCCGTTGCCAATCAAACTGAAAGAAATCTTGGAGTTGGTCGAGCCTTCTTCATCTGCATCTTTCACTCTGATGTGGGTGACGGGGGTACCCACCGGGACACTCTCATTGATGACCAGGGCATGGACAGGCTAAAAAAAAAAAAAATAAGAAAACGACCATGTAATTAAGATTTCTAAAGAACAGTCACTGTGCCTTGATAAAGTGGATTAAAAAATAACGGGTCAAGAATCCATTTACACAAGTTCATGTTTTACATTTACAGCCAGACTTTGGTGGTCTTTCAATAATACTATTGAATATAAATAAATAAATATAAATAAATATAAATATATTGAATATAAAAAGGTAAACAGCAAAAAAAAAATTAATGTTGAGACCCTTTCATTTTTTGTGTGTAGAAAAATATTTTTACAGTAACTGAATAATTATGTAAATTGCATTTGTAATCAATGAAATATAATTCAAATCGTATTTAAATAAATTACATTTCTGCTTGTACAGGAGGATGAAGCTAACACATCTCTAGCTACAATCATGGAAATAATTTATGATGAGTTGTATTTTTACCTGGTCACAGGTAGGAGCATTGTCATTGTCATCCAGAACATCCACCTTGACAGTGGCGTAACTAACGAACGCGCCGTCAGTGGCAGCGACAGTCAGCGTGTAGTGGGCCATCATCTCTCTGTCCAGCTCTTTGTTGACAAACAACTCCCCAGACCGGTGAACCTGTAAAGAAAAACAGTTTATGACCCACCTGTTGGTATTTATTGAAGACAGTTTTATTCAAAATTCAGGTTAGCATTGTGGAGTGGGTTTTTTTTAAAGTCATGCTATAAACCATATGATGACATATTGATGTGTTGAAATATTGATGAGTTGAAATATTGATGTGTTGAAATATTGATGTGATGACATATTGATGTGATGACATATTGATGTGTTGATATATTGATGTGATGACATATTGATGAGTTGAAATATTGATGTGTAGAAATATTGATGAGTTGACATATTGATGTGTTGATATATTGATGTGTTGAAATATTGACGAGTTGAAATATTGATGAGTTGAAATATTGATGAGTTGAATTATTGATGAGTTGAAATATTGATGTGTTGAAATATTGATGAGTTGAATTATTGATGAGTTGAAATATTGATGAGTTGAAATATTGATGTGTTGATATATTGATGTGTAGAAATATTGATGAGTTGATATGTAGAAATATTGATGTGTTGATATATTGATGTGCTGATATGTTGAAACATTGATGTGTTGATATGTAGAAATATTGATGTGTTGAAATATTGAAGTGTTGATATATTGATGTGCTGATATGTTGAAATATTGATGTGTTAATATGTTGAAACATTGATGAGTTGATATGATGACATACAGATGTGTTGATATATTGATGTATTAATATGTAGACATACTATGTGTTGATATGTTGAAATATAGATGTGTTATTATGTTGACATATTGATACAATGATGTATTGATATATTGATGTGTTAATAAGTAGGTATCTATTACAATAATTTTTAGCCAGAGGTAACTAAAATGTTTGCTGCATGTTTATTAAAAAAAAAAGACCTACAGCGAACTGGCCAAGCTGGTCACCGTCAGAGATGAAATAAGCTACATCAGAATTAATGCCCTTGTCTGCATCTTTTGTCACCAGCGTGATGAGGATCGTTCCACGCAGCGCCCCTTCATTGATGGCAGTGGTGTAGCTGTCCCTCTCAAACCTGGGTGGGTTGTCATTGAAATCTGTAACTGTGATTATGACGCTGGAGGTGGAGGTCAGCGAAATCATGTCACTGGACTTCCTGAGGACATTCTGAGGGGGGCTGTCTGAGACGATGACGGTCAGATTGTACTGGTCCCGGGTCTCCCTATCCAACTGGGTCAGCAAGACGATCCATCCCGTCTCTGGATCAATGGAGAAAACGCTTGCAACTTCCCCCATGCCAGGGCCAAAGAAATATTTCAGTGGCCTGGTGTCAGAGTCCCGGTCAGTTGCCTGAAGCTGGATGATTGTTTGCTGAGGCTCTGCATTCTCAGGCACTGACGCCAGGTAGGGGCTGCAGGTAAACTCTGGGAAGTGGTCATTAACATCCTGAACCTGAAGTTGTAAATAAATAAATGTATATATATATTAGGTCACATTTAAGATTTACAAGTTGTAATATCATCGTTTTTTTTTTTTGTTTTTTTTTTTACATTTATAACTCCAGAAATCGGGATGAAAAGGCTTGATAAAAAGTAATTTTTATTTTATCCTGTTAAAATTACTTAGCCAATTAAATATTTGTGGAAAGCCAAAAGAAATATGTGTAAAATGTGCGTAAACTACAAGGACCTGTTTCTATCAACAACACACTCTACAGGACGCCACCAATTCATTCTTATTAGAATATTTATGCCACAAATGTAAAAGAAAGTCTTTCTTGTACTTCCTCAGCTGTCTTTACTTTACCTTCAACTAATACCCTTAAACATTTTTTTTTTTCAAAAACTTTTTTCCACTTCCAATTGCATAACTTCACATGAAAGAGACTTTAGGATAAGTGACAAATAAATTTAATAAAATGTCTCCCATTCTTACATTATGTTATGTACGTGTTCAACCTTTAAATAACACTGCAGGTCAGTATTTGGTCCGCATGAGATTGCATGTATAATTTCACCAGTCCCATGAATACACACATGGTGAAAAAGAATTTAGTCAAATTTGGACTTAATTGTATGCCAGGACATTTATTTGTCTTGTAGTATTAACACCAACCGAATAAAGGTATTTTCTATGTTAAAAGTCAAATTATTTAAGCATATTTCAAGAAAATTAATATTTCTGATCTTACTTTAATGGTAACTTCCATGTAGTCCACCAGAGGCGGGGATGTCTTGCTCTCGGCTAACACTGACAATGTAAATGTGGGTGTAGTCTCCATATCCAGCGATCGGGTCAGTCGCAGGTGACCAAGAGTGTCAATGTTGAAGGTCTCAGGTCTGTTGGTGCTATTGGTGTAACCAGGGATGACAGAGTAGGTGACAGGCATGTCACTTCTGGCCTTGACAGTGGTAATAATGGACCCGACCTTCAAAGTGTTTTAAGAAAACTTACATTCAAAGTGTATTATAAAAGTGAATAAATTTGAACAATTAATGATTTTATTAGAAATTATGAAATGCTACAAATGCTATAAAATAAAAATCATTAATTTAAACACTTTCTAAATGAAAAATATAAAATCGTACAATTAATTACTTAAAATTTTGTTTTGTGAGTTATCTTATTGTTAATTGCTAGTATGTTTATGGAGAATATATTTTGAATTAAAAAAAAAATACATGTATCAATTTTTGTCTCTATCTCAAAGGAAATTTTTCGATCAAATTGAAAATTAAACTTAATGTATATAAAAATGCTTCTACACAAAATGAAAAATTCAAATTTTATACAAACCAGGGCATTTTCACTAACAAACTGCAATCTTTTCGCATCAGAAAATTTGGGGGGTCTGTCATCTCTACCCATGACAAGAATCTCTACTGTGACTTGGCTTTCTAGAGTAGGGTCCCCTTGATCACTGGCACTCACAAAAAACTGGAAAACTTTGTTAGCTGTGTAATAACCAAAGTAATGTAGGTTAATTTGTTGTTTTTTTTATTACATCTAATAAAAGATTGTTGAACTGAGAACTTAATGATTGGCCAAACTTGTTTAATACAAATATATTCATGCTTGCTTTCAACTGACCTGCGTCTAGTAAAGGAATTTTAGTTACTATGGCTCCTGTCAATACATTAACACTGAAGTACTTGCTGACCAGTGAGTCATCACCAGCCACGATAGAGTAAAACAATTTACTGTTGTTCCCTTCGTCACTGTCTTCTGCCTGAACCTGAGGGAGTAAAAAAAAAATTACAAATTATAGATTAAGAACTTGGAACCTTTTTAAAATGCAGATTATAAAATGTATTATTTCAGACTTACCACAAGTATGGTCGTCCCTACTGTTACATTCAAATGTATTATTTCAGACTTACCACAAGTATGGTCGTCCCTACTGTTACATTCAAATGTATTATTTCAGACTTACCACAAGTATGGTCGTCCCTACTGTTACATTCAAATGGACATTGGCTTTGTACGCTTCCATCATGAACTGCGGAATGTTATCATTTTCATCCTTCACGCCAATAATAACCTCAGCAAAAGCCATTTTCCCACCATTGTCAGTGGCTGCCACAGTAAACCGGTACTCACTTTTTTCTTCCCGGTCCAAAACTTTCCTTGTGGAAATATCACCTAAAAGTAAACAATCGGCGATGAAGTTAACAAAGAATGGTTATTATTTTATTACTTGAAATCTGTGGGTCATAAAACTGACCATTTAATCCAATAAAACAATTGCCAAGGTTTAAAAACAAATTTAAAAAATAATAAAAATTAAAAATGAATAAGAAATAAATTAGTGAATGCAAAGAGCAAAAAAAAGAATTGCAGATGCAATATAGACTCAAAAAAGGTTTAAAGTTTGCTTATTGCAATTAGTTGACAGAATGAGCCAAATAAACATTTTCCATAAAATATGATTTAGAAAATGTGTTCAGTCTTTAGTGGAAGCTGATTAACATTTCAAAATTTAAAAAAAAAAAAAACACTCTTGACCAAAACCTACCAGTGTCAGCATCAATCAAAAAGTACTTGGCCATCTCATCATTGACCATTGAGTAGATCAACATCCCATAATTTCCTCTGTCTTTATCTAGGGCAGAAACTGTCAGGATACTGGTTCCGGCCCCTTGCAGTTCCGACACCTGTCCTTTGTAAATATTAGAATTAAAGAGGGGAGGGTAATGGTTGATGCTGCGAACTGCCACAGTGACCCTCGTGAAGCTGGTGTACACATTATCAATGACTGAAACATTCAGCGTGTAGGACACATCCAGCAGAGGGAGCCTCTGTTCTGACAATGAGATAACTCCTGTTGCTGGGTTGATGTTGAATGTTTGCCGCTCGTTGCCATCAACGATGCTGTAGAACAGTTTCTCAGCATCCGATTCATCCGGGTCAAGGGCAACAACTTTGAAAACCAACTGTCCCCTGCTGGCAGAGTCACTCAAGAAACAGTCATAAGATGGTTGTGTGAATGATGGAGGATTATCATTGAGATCCAAAACCTGAAAAATAAAGTTTTACTTTTATAGTAGGAATAAAAAGTTTTAAAATAAATTAATAATTTTTTATACTAGCTGTACCCTGCAAAACCTTGGCATAGAGTTATGCTCCTTTAGGTTTGATCAGTAGGCTAAGTTATTCTTGGTTTTGGACAGTTATGATTTTTTCATGATTTTATTACAATTTAAAGATGCAATATGTTGTAGAAATACAACAAAAAAAAAAATAAACTAACAAATATTAAAATGGAATTATTTAACATTTTAGCCTTTGGGTTTCATCTTTGAAAACCGCAGAAACTATTCAAAACTGTAGATTAAAAAAAAAATGTTTATTGAATCTAGACGCCTTTTTGAATTCCCGATTTCTACTTTCAATATAAAGCAGACACAAGACCGCTATTATCTATACAGATGTTTAAAAATCATTTGAACATTTTTACCTTGATTGTAAGCAGAGCCGTAGAGCTGAGGACAGTTTTTCCATTGTCTTTGGCAACGGCCAGTGCCAAATATTCTTTCTGCTTCTCGTGGTCCAGCTGCCTCCTCAGCGAGATGTCTCCTGTCTCTGGGTTGATGATGAAGTGCTCGAGGTCTTTACTGCCTGGAAAAGCCGGGGCCAAGTCAAAGTAGATGACGGCGTTGGCTCCACTGTCGGCATCTGTGGCGTTGACCGTGAGAACCCGAGTGCCGATGTTTGTGGACTCGGACACTGTGTGAGTGTAGGACAGACTACCGAATACTGGAGCGTTATCATTCACATCCTGAAGAGCGAAGTTTTGAAATTTTGAGTGAAGAGCTTAAAGGTGAAATCTGGTTTAGTCATTTATATGTTCATGAATATTTGAGAATAGCTGAGCCAATCACGGCAGACTAAAACAATTAATTTAGTTAAAATTGTTTTTCATATAAATTCACCTTTAAGGGAGGTTTTTTTACCCCCCTCCTGTTTGTTGAATATGTGCAAAAATAGTTGTGTAATAATGAAATAAGGGGGAACAATTTAGTGAGGTTTAAAATAAAACTGATATAAAAAAATGTAATGTACTTCAACTCTGATGTCCACTGTGGTCTCTGCATAGCTCCCGCTGAATATATCTGTAGCTCTGATGGTCAAGGCGTAGGACTTTATGTCCTCATAATCCAAATTTCCAACAACGGATAAATAACCTGAGGGAAAATACATACAGCAAAGTTAGGAGACAAAGACTTCAATTTACTTTAAATTAAACAATTACTTTTGGTATTACTTTAATCTAGTTACTAGTTGTATTTCTTAACTAGTATCAGTCGAAAAATGCTTGAGTAATATAATTTCATTCACCCCAAAAGAAAAAAAGATTATATTTATACTTGTTAAAAGAACATTTCTCAAAGGCAATCTTAAATCAAAATTTGAACTTTTCATAAATTATCATAAAGAAAGATTGTAGATAATTCAGAGGGTTTCAATAAATTAATATTATTTAATGAAGCAAGATATATTAATAAAATGGGGTACATAAAATATATTTACAATAAAACAAGAAGAAAATATGATATTGATAAAATACATAAAAAATCATGTTTGCAAAAGGAAAAAAAACAATTTGATATATAATTAAAGTTCAAGAAGTGGACATAAAAATAAATAAAAATCACTATGCAGGTTTTTTTCTGTGAAATTATTTCAACAAGGGGACTTACAGAGCAACAATGTATAGTATATCAGTTCTAGCTACAGTCTCTGATTAAAATAAAACCAGTAGTGAGATAGAGATGAGTTTATAAAGTAAATGTTAAATTGAGCACATTAAGTCATGCAACCACATTAAGTTATCCGATCAAGAATGTCAAAAAAAAAATATTTAAAAAATCCATGATTGTTGGTAAATAAAATAAATCATGACGAAGTACCAACACATATGATGTTAAGAAAGCAGATTTGTTATCAGAATAACTCCACATCTGTACGATGCTATACCAACATACAAGGTTAAGAAAGCAGATTTGTTATCAAAATAAATCCGCATTTTTACAAAATTCAGTCTGGCCAGGCCATCAAGTGTCTTGCTTTAAATACGAAACAAAAAATAATTTTCAATCACATGCATGACATTTCGACACAGTGAAGTCTATTTTTAGTCTCATTTGCTATTTGATAATTTACATTTATTTCTAGTCCAATTTAAATTTTACATGTATTTTAGTGTCATTTACAAATTGATAATTTACATTTATTTCTAGTCCAATTTAAATTTTACATGTATTTTAGTGTCATTTACAAATTGATATTTAGCCAACATTTATTTTTACTTATCAGTTATATCCAGAAGAAATAAATAAAGTATGTAAGAAAAGTAAATAAAAGAGGAAATGTAAGAGGTTACAGTTAACAGAAACATTTCTTCTAAAGCAGCCAACGTTTTTATTTGATTTTTAGAAATCTTTTAATAGAAAAAAAAAATGAATGACCTAAGCCAACATAAAAATGTAAGAACATTGCGTAATGTCATAGGATAAATATATTTTAATGGCAATCTTGTTAATATTTCACACATTTCATGCACATGGTTTAAATGAATCACTTTATGTTACTTATCGTTGATAATTCATGTAATTTTAATATACTTTGTAATTCATTTTTACATTAGGTTCACAGAGCTTACCTACATACTTTTCAAAAAGAGCTTATTGTAATAAAGATGCACAAAATAACCAACACAGTGTAAATGTGCTGGAGTGTTGTTAGCAAAACGGATGAAGAAAATTAAAACTATATGTAGTTTTATTTTTTTTAGTAAACTTGTTATAGAATAGAAAAAAAGAATACATATATAACTAATGTGGACATTTTTAACATGTAGATGTTAAATCAAAAGATGAACAGTTACAACAGCAATACTTACATGGACCAAGATTTTCCATGTCTATGAAGAGGGTTAAAAAAAAAACAAGGGAAGCAATAAAGAATGTGAGTAGAGGAGATAATATATGAAAATGTTTTTGTAGCGAAGCTTTGAAAAATGCACTGTGCACCAGATCATTAAGCTAGCTATGTATTTAATATTTTATTTAAATTGCAAAACAAATAAAAATTAAGAAAAATTGCTTTTAAATGATAATACAATAAGACCACCACAGATATCTCTGTTTTCCTATACAACTGAAACTAAAGAGAATTTATTGTAATTCAGACAATAATATACACTTGATCAAAAGAAAAAAATTTGTCCATAAAACTGAAGTGCACTTTTGTATTACTGATTTAAAAAACTGATATTAGTAGCCAAACAAAGAGCAGTCAGCAGAAATGGAGCACAATTAAAAAAATCAGACAACACGCAAGCACTGTAAGCCGCATCTGATCTCAGTTGCAAGCAAACAGATGAGAAAGATTAATTATCAATCAATTCCATTCCTGAAAAGCTGCATCATGAAGTAAGCTAAACACTGATACACCATATAAAAAATGTAAGTCATGAAAATTATTCGTCCTACAGAATGAAGCCTAGAAAATGTTAGAAAAATGCTGCGCAAAAAGAAATGAATGTACTGAGAATACAATAAACCTAATTGACAAATATGATTGCTCCTGTGTTACATGAGTATAAAGTTAGTAAAGCAGAACATATTGGAATTTACAGAATATAAGCCGAGTATATTTGTGACCCGTCCGTTAATTTTATTTTTAAAAGTTTAAACTAAAAAGAGGAAAAAATGGTTGCAAAAAAAAGAGGTGGGAGGGAGGGGGTTAAGCATCAAAGAAGATTTTCCATTGTTCGATTTCAACATTCACATACCGACGATTTAAATTTTTTAAGTATGCTTCAATCTGCCACCATTTCTATTTTAAGGCCAAGGTAATAATTATAAAAAAAAAACACAATCTCAGCTAAGATAGTTCAAAATAAAGAAAAAGAAAACTAGCATTGCATGTATCACTTCCAGTTATCACCCAGCCATGTAACCTTACTTTCTTTATACTTTTGATTCATTATCGAAAAAATTATCATATGTTAGTTTCATCTTCAAAATAACTTACCAGTATTGAAATCTAAAGCAAAGTCTGCATATTTGTCCCCCCTGCTGATGGAGTATATCAACTTCTGGCCATGAGGGGATATAGCTTTCACCGCTATGACCGGTGTATGGGGTGCTGCATTTTCCTGGATGCTGGCCTCATAGGTCGGCTGCTCAAACAGTGGGCTTGAGTTGTCGATGATGTGGACGTGAACAGCAGCCACTGCGGTCAGCGATGGAGAACCTGGCAATAAAATAATTTAACGGACTCAAACGTGAGTTTAATAAAGAATATCTACAAAAAATATTTAAAAAATAGAAATTTTTTTTTAAGATTCCTAAACTAAATTGATGCAAATACAATTCAAAGTCATTAATTTTTAAATGCCTTAAAGTTTCACTCATCAAAAAAATTATACATTATTTTTTGTGGTAAAATTAACTTTGCTTCAAAATTTTTAAAAGTACAATTTTCATATAATAAAATGAGGCAAAATATATTTTATGGTATGTTAAACTTGTTTTTAATTAATTTAAAGTGGTACAGTATTTATAAAAAAAACATGTTGATAATTCATTGTATTATTATTATTATCCATGTGGAGATGTAATAGCCTCATATTATAATAGAATCTTTTATTGTTTTGTTCAGTGAAATGAATACCTAGCACTGGATTTTACTATTCAGGTGGTCAAATAATTGCACATCTAAGCTAATTAGGTCAGTGTTTATTTATTTGGCAGCAAAGAGCTCAATGAAAAAAAAAAGATTGTTGGCAAGACTAAGGGACACTACCTCTATCTTCTGCAATCACTTTCAGAGTTATCTCCTTGTTATGATCCTGCTCATCCAGATTTTTCACCACGATTTCCCTCGTGTATGGATTGATGGCGAATTTGTCTTTGTAGGAGTCGGCCAGCATGTACCAGATTTCAGCATTTTTGCCAATATCAGGATCAACGGCTCTCACCTGTTGGGAAATAGTTAAAAATACTTCAGACCATGAACTAAATTAGAATAACAAGCCATTGTTGGGATTCACTCAGACTATGAACTAAACTAGAATAACAAGCCATTGTTGGAATTCACAAAACATATAAAAATAAATTATTTATTTAGGAAATTATTGCTATACTAGCTGTACCCTGCAAAACCTTTGCATAGAGATAGACCATAGTTCAACTTTGAGGTTATCACGAAAAGGTCAATGTAATTATATGAGTCTATTTATTTTGTTATGAACGAAATCGAGAAACATTACTCATTTATTTTTTCTATTAACAACCAAAAAGATAAATTATATTTTTTTTTAAAGTTTAAAAAAAAAATTACCCACAGTGTGATTCAAGCCAATCAAGCCATAGCAATCAGATTCTCTTGCCTATTCTTTAACCATTCTACCATAGCAACCAGATTCTCTTGCCTATTCCTTAACCATTCTACCATAGCAACCAGATTTTCTTGTCTATTCCTTAACCATTCTACCATAGCAACCAGATTTTCTTGTCTATTCCTTAACAATTCTACCATAGCAACCAGATTCTCTTGTCTATTCCTTAACAATTCTACCATTATCTAACTCTCAAAGCTGCATTTTTACACTTTTATTTTAAAATTGCTATATTATATATTTTTATTTTTTTTGGAGAATTTTCAATTACTACAGTAGTTTTCTTTGAATAATTTTAAAATGCTCTCATTTGACAATTTTAATTAAAAAAATTATAATAATATTTAATTTTTACTTTTTCATATTTTAGACTTTATGTCTCATACTTAAAACCAAAAAATTTTTTTTATAAAAATAAGTAAAATCGAGACGCAGGCAATAAACAGGAATCAGTTTTCTTACTTTTAATCGACAGCAGACCAAAAGATTTGTGGCGTAAAATACTTATTCAGATTTAGTAAAAAGAAATTAACAAATAAGAGGTAAAACAAACAAAAGGTGGCATAATTATGCTAATTCGCAACAACCTAGCACTGGCATAAAAACCTAGCACTTGCATAAAAACCTACCACTTGTATAACTTCTCCGTCTTTAGCATCACCTGACACGGTGCAGTGATAGGGCTGGTTAACAAACATGGGTGGGTTGTCATTTTCATCGAGAACCGTCACCAAGACAACCACGTGGGCAGAAAGTTCATTGGATTTGGAGTCCTGAACCTACAGGTGGGAGATGACCAAGTGACAATGAAAGCAAAATAAAATAAAAATCAAAACATCTACATTTTTCAAACAAAGATTTTTTTTTTTTTTTCAGGATTTATCAAAGTGTAGAGCTTGTTCAATATTCAAATAGGGAACTAAATGCAATTGTAATTTTATATTTTCATGGTTCATTGCTAATAAAGTTTGTATGTACGACAATGTACGTGATAATTAATTGTTTACCTTGACCACAACAGTGTAATTGTCTTTTTTCTCTCGGTCAAATTCTAATCCTGTGGTGGACAGCACACCAGAGGTCTGGCCAATAGAGAACAGGTCCATGTTGTTGAGCAAGGTGAATGTCAGGTGCCTGTTCACTTCCAAACCGATGGGCTGGATGATGACCAGCTGTTCTGGCTTAGAGTTGTTTTCAACTACCTTAGCCGTGTACCTGGGGGGGGGATGTAACATTAGTGTCGAGGAGTTAAGGTTGAATTAAATATACACTGTTTGATTTAGTTTGTGCATGTGTATTAATCACACTTTTTAAGTGACTCTAGAGAGTATTAATTTTTATATTGTTATGTGACGTAGTTTTTTCTAGTTGACGTCATTTAAGATTTTGCTTAGAAGCAAGCCTTGGAGATAGAGGCAGTTACTCTTTTGATTTCAGACTAGCAGGTTGTGTTTTATTTGACTTATTTAAGATGTGCCTAAATTACGTGCCTTTATCTAAAGTTTAACATAATATTTTAAAGCCTGTGTCTATTGAATAAAACCAAGAATCAGCAGCACTGTCTTGAGTGTTTATGTGAGATTGTTTGAGTGCAGAGTCAACCACACGCTACCACAGCAGCGCCTCCACATTCATTCTGACTGCAACTGCAATCAGACCCCCAACAACAACCTTTTTTACACCCTCACAATTAGTAATGCTGGTGATGAAAATTTGCTAAGACAAACAAAAATATCTGCAACTGACAGGATGGGTTTATTTTTATTTATAAAAGCAAAAATAAATAATATGAGTTTTTTAAAACCAAGGAAAAAACATATGCAATGCAACACAGTAAAAACTACATAAAATGTTTGCCAGGGCGAGTGTCAGGGAGAGACAACCCTAACACTTGTCAGGGAGAGACAACCCTAACACTTGTCAGGGAGAGACAACCCTAACACTTGTCAGGGAGAGACAACCCTAAAACTTGTCAGGGGGAGACAACCCTAAAACTTGTCAGGGAGAGACAACCCTAAAACTTGTCAGGGAGAGACAACCCTAAAACTTGTCAGGGAGAGACAACCCTAAAACTTGTCAGGGAGAGACAACCCTAAAACTTGTCAGGGGACCTTTGGGACCCCATCACTTTCAATTTTTTTTTCACTTTTAAAAAATTTATCTGCAATGAAGCTGGGCCCTTTTTCAGTGGACACGGGGGGGCCCAGATCTCAGAGTTTGTTAGAGGACCTGTTAGCAACCATGTTAATTAACATGGACTGTAAATCTGATCCTAGCAAAATATTGGGTTCTGCCACTTTAAATGTCCATCAACTGTTTCATCTTACCTGTCACTTGAGAATTTCAGTGTTGTGGCTTCGGCCTGCTGGACGATGATGTTCACCTTCACAGGTGTGTCGAATTTACCGTCACTGGACTGGACGGTCAGCTCGTACCTGTTTCTGGCCAGGGTCTCCTTTTTAACACTGATCACACCTTTCTTTGAGTCGATGTCAAAGTCACCGTCCTCATTGCCAGAAATGAGGCCATAGGTCAAGGGTTTGTCAAAGACAGTGTCGGCGTCAGTAGCCTCAACTTTGATGACCGACACATCGTAGTAAGTGGGGAGGACCACGAGAGCTTGGTATGACGGCTGGGTGAACTTGGGTTGGTTATCATTCACGTCCTGAACATATATGACCACAGTGGCAGTTTGATGCGCTTTAAGCTGGGGAGCTCCCATGTCTTTTACGTGAACAGAGAAATTGAAAAGAGGCTTTGTCTCGTAATCCAAAGATGCTATTGTCCGTATGGCTCCGGTATTTGGGTCGACTGCAAAGTACTGCCGAGCCTCTGGGTCCAGAATCTGGTAAAACAATCTTGCATTGGTGTTCGAATCTGCGTCAGTGGCCTGCACCACAAGTGGCGTTCGGGCAGAGTTGAGCACCATGGATCCCATCAGTGCAGACTCGCTTATGTTGCCGTAGTAGACTGGGTAGATGAACACGGGGGCGTTGTCATTCACATCCACAATGTGGACGACGACATTGACAGTCTGGGAGGCTGACACGATGTTAGTGGCGGTGATGGTGAGATTGAACGACTGGACCAGCTCGAAGTCGATGGGTTTCATGGTGAACACGACCCCAGAGTTGGGGTTGATGTTGAAGCAACCATCTTCGTTACCCTCGGTGATGGTGTACACAACGGTGGAGAGACTTTCTGCAACGAGTGATGTCACCACCGTTCCGCTCGGCCGGTTCTCCTGCAGCTCCACGGCATACTCTCGCATGGAAAATCTCGGCGGCGAATTAGTGGACACGGTGATGGTGATTACGACTTTGGTGCTGCTGGTCAGCGGAGGCTCTCCCCGGTCTGCGGCTGAGACGATCATCTCGAAATTGGAGTGTGCCCTGCGGTCAAGCTCCTTTGAGACGGTGATGATCCCCAGGTGCTCGTCAATGATAAACGTATTATCTGCATTTCCTGTGGAAACCATGTAAATATCTGAAATTAGTTTATGCACTAACAATATTTATCAGTGGAGGTTGGCAAAGTAGGTTAAGTTAGCCACACTGGAGCACAAATTAGATTCTTGGGAGGAAATAAGTTATAAATAGAGCTAAATAAAATTTTATAATGTAGCTACAATGGGAGGGGGGTGGGAAAAAGAAGGGGGGGGGGGGAAACAAATCATAGCATAAGTAAAAATTCCATATCACAGACAAATTGGCTTTATTCACATAAAGCTGATAATTTATTCTACACGTTTTTATGGCTGAATGAGTTCATTTTGTAGTCAAGGCGTAGTAATTATTTTAATGATCTCATTTATGATCCCAATAACTAAAATTTATTGAAAGGATTGCAGTGAATCACATTAAAATAGAATATATCTAGTAGTGAAATACATCTTTGAGCCAAATGATTATATATTTTAAAATACACTAACACTCAATTCATATCATATTAATTTTGTAAACATTCTTTTATAGACAATTTACTCTGCTATTGCCGTTGTTTTTTTTTTTACCTGAGAGTATGGCATATGTCAGCTCGGCATTGGGCCCTTTATCATTATCCACAGCCATCACCTGTACAACGGATGTCCCCAGTGCAGCCGATTCGTAGACCTGGCCCCTCGTCACGTCAGATAAAAATCTTGGGGCGTGGTCATTATTATCCAGGACGTTGATCTCAACTCGAGCGAAGCTCCTCTTTGAAGGTATTCCTTGGTCTCTGACCATGATGGTAAGAAGATGGCGTGAGAGGTCTTCACGGTCTAGCGAGTCCGCTACCATAATCACACCTTTTTTTAATAAAACAGGGGGATTGTAGAGCATAAATACAAAGATAGATTTATAAGATTTATAAAGAAAAGAACCATTAAAGGGAAATATTTTGGATGCATGTCAAGTTGCATTTTATTATCTCTGCTTAAATGAAATGACATAAAAATTTGTTAAAAGAGCAATAAAACTAACAGGGAAAAGATATTATAATGTTGGTGTGACCTCAGAAACCAGCACAGACTGGTGACAGTAATGAAATGAATACATGTATTGAGATTGAACTGAGCTGGTTTAATAATACAGCGATGATTCTGAGCTTAGCCACTGAACTATATAACACACACAAAGGTCTCACCGTCTGTGGTCCCAATTGAGAACTTGCTGAGGCTGCTGTTGGAGGCTGCAGAGGTGATGGAGTAGATCAGCCTATTGTTGCTGTCCATGTCGGTGGCCACAACCTTCAGGATGGACGTGTTGACGTCAGCGTTTTCGGCCACCTGGCGTGGTACAACTTTTGCGAGAAAACGGGCTCATTGTCGTTTGTGTCCAGAACAAATATGACAACCTGAAAAAAGAAAATGTAAATAAGATTAACATCCGGGTGTGTAAAGTGTGAACAGCGGCGTGGGCTGAATACTGGGCCGCCAAGATAACATTCTGGGTCACTGTGAAACAAAGAAGTATGGGGGAGGGAGGCCTCCTATAAATAAAAATAAATTAATTAAAACGTAGCAGCATTTTTTAATTTACATGAATAATAATAATTTAAAAAAATACGGGCACAGGTGGGACCTTATGCCCCCCCCCCCCGAGTGACATGGCCTTCTTGAGTCATGAATGACATGCGCCCCAGAATAATATACTGGCTGCAACCTCGCTTTCCTTGCAATCTGCAAGAATGCAATGCTACACCGGTTGTGACCTAATGCAGTTCTCTGTTGAGTTACGGTTCTTTGTTGACCTACATTATGCTTCCTTTGAAAATTAATAACCTACAGGCTTTTAGTTTTAAACAAATTTGTTTGTTTGCCCCGAGTCTTGTTAAACTGATCAATAAATTTGTTCGGAGTTTCAATTATTTATTTTTGAACCAGATTTATGGTTGATATGTTTATTTATAAAGTAGGTCATGAGCCATTATCAATGTGTTTATTCGGATATGTGGCCATCCCGGTAAACCTAAACCGAACAAGTTGTCTGGACTTTAGGACCAACGCTGTAAACTCCCATTATTCTACCACCGGCACTAAGGTGACCATAAGAACGTGGCGTTACTCTACAGTTGTCCTGTCCTATACAATATTTATTTGTGGTGTGGTTGGGTTTACGGTCAAAACCTCTGACTGTCCCCTCTGTATCTTATAGTCCCCCCCCCTGGTCAATATCCCTCAATTTCCCCTTAAATTTACTCCACCAACAGCACACGATTTTTTTTTTTTGAATATTGAGTAAAGCTCACTTCATTTACCTGTCCAGGTCAAAACAAGGGCTATAACACACAAAGTTATGACAGATGTGTGTTAAACTTACTGCCCTTGAAACTTTATAGTAAAAACAACAGAAACGTGGTCCTGATGTCCAGAAACAGACTTGGAACGTCCATCTGAACGTCCGAAATCTAAAACCAACTGGGTTATCAGAGAAAGATTATAGGTAGTCAGTTTAACAACTGTGGTACACGAGTTGGGATTACTCGACACACTGAGGAAAGAGGAGGATTTGGGAGGGTTTTTTTTGGGGGGGGGGGATAGCTTTGCGTCCATGGCAAAAGAGATCATAGCTATCAAGTATAATATATTTATGGACGCATCCAGGGCCGGATCTAGACTTCATAAGACCCTAAGCTATTTAAGATATGGGGCCCTTTTTAAGTCCGGATATTATATGTCAGTGCCAATTAACTAAGTATATTTGACAATTGCTCGCTCGGACAATTTTTGTTTGGGGCCCCCAAGAAAGTGTGGGCCCTAAAGCTATGGCTTAGGTAGCTTATACCTAAATCCTGCACTGGGCGCACTAATGCAAATATCGACTAACTAAATATTTACTAATAAGGGCGATCACTCCTAACTGTTGGCGTCATTAGCAACTGTATTACATGACTTTGTTACTGAAACCGTACAGTGTACTTCGCAGTGGCAATTGAAGAAATAATAATAAAGATTAAAACAGCAGACAATTTGGTAGACAGAAGTACTTCAATATTAAAGAAGAATGTAGGTGTGTTTCAGTGTGTACTTTTATCAATCCTTGTGTTTCAGTGTGTACTTTTATCAATCCTTGTAAGTCTTATATTAATTATTAGATTTGTTATTAAATGTTATAATGGGGAGGAGGAGGAATGTGTCCTCTTTAGGAGGTAGTTAATAAGTTAAAAAGTCCATTAGCGTAGGTTTAGGATTTTTATTACAAGGAGTGTGAAAACAGATATATACGACTGATATATACAGAGCCGTGTGATAACAGTAGATATAATTCATACAGAGCCGCGTGATAACAAGTTTGTTACAGGTCTATCGGCGACTAGCTCAAGAAATAATCGTTTCTAAATCCACGTGAGTAAATACCGGAAGTTGTCACGTGGCATGTGAAAAGGTCAAGAATCTGGAACTGAAAAGGTCAGAGAACAATTCCAGCCATTTACGTTGAAAGATGTACTACAAGTGGTTGTGTGTGTGTGTGTGTGTGTGTGTGTGTGTGTGTGTGGAGTGGGGGGATACATCGAATAGAACAATTTAACAAGAGCACTAAGGTTACATTCTGAGAGCCACTGGAAGTGAAGGGGCGTCGACTGGTGGGTCCCCTGCGTTAAGTGTTTGTTGTGGTTTGATTGGTTGCGTCTGCTGTTAGATTTTATTTTAGGAATCGCTATTCCATACCCAGGCCAAACATTAATTTCAAGAAGATAATAACGTCACATACAGCCCTGTATGATTATGTCATGTGTTGTAGCTACAGCTCGCGAGTAAACAAACAGACACAACATGCAGCGCCACATTAACGAGACGAGGGGGAGGGCCGAAACTAACACGGGGGAGACGTATCGGAAGAGATTTAAAAGATGCAAAGGATGTCGTATGGGCCCCAGCTTCGGGAAGACTGCACAAAGCCGTGTCCGTTGGCGTGATTCAGTTGAGACCCCAGGCTCCAACAGAAGTTAAGCAAAAAGAAGATGAAGATGGCGTTCATGGTTGGACATATCCGTAAATATCACTGGACATAAGATGTTACCGTCTGACCAGGCAGCTAGTAACAACGTATTTTTGATAGCCACAACAAGTTCCGACAACTCTTTTCAATCATTTATACAGTATGACAGAGAATCATCCGCACCGGTCTAATTGTCGCCCTTTATTTATCCCCTCTCCCCCAAGGGAGGATATTTGAGAAGCCTGCAAGAGTTTAGCAAATAACTCACCCTGTGTTTTGTGATGTTAATACACTTGGCGGGACAATAATAATAATATGTCGTATGGTGCACCTGATTTGTTAAGTGATACAAATTACCGAATCATCTTGAAACTATCGATTTTTCCGCTTCCAATAGATGTAGATCGCCCAAAAAAATAATATTTATCTATTCAAGAACATATGTAATTAATATTAGGTTTTTTTTTCATTATATTATTATTATATAGGGATATTGGGGACATATTCTGATTCTGTTACTCCAAAAAAGATTCGATCTCCGATCATCCCTTTGGATAACTGAAATCGACACAGGTGACACATCTTCAAAAAAGATGGACGTAAACTAGGCCATAAAAGAGAGTGTGATAATAAACACAACAGCTTGGCCCCCACACTGGTTTATTATTAGTCCCAGACGTAACGTAGGAGGTGGGTTGATGTCGGGTCATCCGGGGGTGGGGGGGAGGGGGATTGCGGGGTGCGGAAGGACGACTCACGAGAGAGTTAAACCGTAACATAATGGCGTCAAATGCCGCTCGTTACAGCCTCGTCACAATGTCTGTCTCGTGTTAACAGTGGAGGTGGGGGGGGGGAGAGGTCACGATTGCTCAAAGGCCTGCTCAGAATATTTACCTCCAGTACCGGCAGCAGTATGTAGTAATAACTTTGACTAACCAGGTCAAATTCTTCTACTCACCCCCCTCTCCTCTTATTGAATGTGGGGCAGCGGTGCTATGGTGTGTGTATGGACTCAATAGTGAAGGTAAACAAACAGCACGCAGACCTCAGGGATGACTACCCCTCCTACCCCGCCTCCCGGGTGTCTCTCTCTCTCTCTCTCTCTCTGGCTCACCCATACCAACCGCCATCTTCTTCATCATCTTTAACATCATCTTCTGTCTAGCGCCCCCCCCCCCAAACCTGAGACAGTTTTGTTCAGTCCACACAAACAAACAAATCTGCGATCATTATGAACATTTAGTTCAAGCCGAAAAAAAATAGAATGAACAGATTTGGCGCGTATATGTTATCTCATTAAAACCCTGCAACCCGGTTAAGGTGAGGTGTGGGGTATCGTCTGCATGAGTGAAAGGAATCATTCAGACATAACTTTAAGTTAAGTTGGTAAATAAATGTTGATTAATTAAAGTAATAACGTAATTTGACATTCGCACAGTTATATGACTAGATCGTTGTGTGCGTGACTAGATCGTTGTTGTGTGACTACATCGGTTGTGTGACTAGTTCGTTGTTGTGTGACTAGATCGTTTTTTGTGTGACTAGATCGTTGTTGCGTGACTACATCGGTTGTGTGACTAGATCGTTGTTGTGTGACTAGATCGTTGTTGCGTGACTACATCGGTTGTGTGACTAGTTCGTTGTTGTGTGACTAGATCGTTTTTGTGTGACTAGATCGGTTGTGTGACTACTTTGTTGTTGTGTGACTAGTTCGTTGTTGTGTGACTAGATCGTTTTTGTGTGACTAGATCGGTTGTGTGACTAGATCGTTGTTGTGTGACTAGATCAGTTGTGTGACTAGATAGGTTGTGTGACTAGTTCGTTGTGTGACTAGATAGGTTGTGTGACTAGTTCGTTGTGTGACTAGTTCGTTGTGTGACTAGATAGGTTGTGTGACTAGATCGTTGTGTGACTAGTTTGTTGTGTGACTAGTTCGTTGTGTGACTAGATAGGTTGTGTGACTAGATCGTTGTGTGACTGGATAGGTTGTGTGACTAGATCGTTGTGTGACTAGATAGGTTGTGTGACTAGTTCGTTGTGTGACTAGATAGGTTGTGTGACTAGTTCGTTGTGTGACTAAATCGTTGTGTGACTAGTTCGTTGTGTGACTAAATCGTTGTGTGACTAAATCGTTGTGTGACTAGATCATTTGTGTGACTAGTTCGATGTGTGACTAGATCGGTTGTGTGACTAGTTCGTCGTTGTGTGACTAGATCAGTTGTGTGACTAGTTCGATGTGTGACTAGATAGGTTGTGTGACTAGTTCGTTGTTGTGTGACTAGATCGTTGTGTGACTAGATCAGTTGTGTGACTAGTTCGATGTGTGACTAGATCGGTTGTGTGATTAGTTCGTCGTTGTGTGACTAGATCAGTTGTGTGACTAGTTCGATGTGTGACTAGTTCGTTGTTGTGTGACTAGATCGTTGTGTGACTAGATCAGTTGTGTGACTAGTTCGATGTGTGACTAGATCGGTTGTGTGATTAGTTCGTCGTTGTGTGACTAGATCAGTTGTGTGACTAGTTCGATGTGTGACTAGATTGGTTGTGTGACTAGTTCGTTGTTGTGTGACTAGATCAGTTGTGTGACTAGATCAGTTGTGTGCCTAACTCGATGTGTGACTAGATATGTTGTGTGACTAGTTCGTCGTTGTGTGACTAGATCGTTGCCTTCGAGACATTAGTACTGAGGGCTGTGACTTGCTGCGTTCAGTACACCCCGCTCCCTCCCCCTCCCCTCTATTCCATACAGAATATAAAATTATTCATTCAAATATACAGCAGACGACGAGGAACATCCACCACTGTTAAATTGAGGCAGACGGCCAAGTCCAAAAACTCCCAACCATTTAACAAAACAAAAAAAGCGCCAGAAAAATCTGTTAACCGGTTTCATCACACAGACGACATTCGGAGTTGTCCCGTTTAATGCCTTCCGGGAGAGCTTTTTACAATAACATTGGGAGCGCTGGCACTACATTGATGGACGTAGAGGGAGGGAGGGGGAGGGTGGGACACATCGGTACAGTGATTCTCAATTTTGTATAACACCACCATACGTTCTGAGTGAAATATTTTTGTTATGGATACACACATGGGCGTCGCTAGGAATTTTTCCAGGGGGGGGGCGTAAATTTTCCAGGGGGGGGGAGGGGGCAAATAACGACTTTATGACAAGGGGGGGGGAGCAAATGTCCCCCTCTTATATGACATTTTTTCAAAATGTAGGCAGCAGTAGCCGCCCCCCCCCCCCCATGAATACGCCCATGGATACACATATCCTATTTATCATACCAGTTGAGTATAAAACATAGTGAATGTACAGCTCGAGTGTGTATTTAAGGGAAAGGACGGGGGGGGGGGGCGGGGCGGCACTCAATGTGGAACATAAACACAACAAAAACCGCGAGCGGTAACAACAACAGTGTTTACCATTTTTTGGCGGGGGAATCTTGTCACGCGGTAATTAATAAACAAGACAAATGATGTGTGTCGCTGATTGGGTCAATTGAAGTGATAACGAGTTAAGTGATAACGAGTTTATTTCATAGTCCCCCCTCCCCCCTTGTAAAAAAAACCCCACGAGCTTTACTAGCGAGGGAACTAATTATTTTACACTATCAACTGTTTATAGATGGGGGGAGGTGGAGACAGCAATGTAATTGCAATCAAAACAATGATAGACTAAAACAACTAGCCGCGGGGAAACTGTCATCACTCACCGAGGCCAGGTCAGTGTTCTGCCCGTCTGTCACAGCCACGGTCAGGTTGTAGCTTTTCTTCTTCTCCCAGTCCACGGACTCGGCCAGGAAGATTGACCCGTGGTCGGGCTGAATGGTGAATTTATCATCCTCGTTACCGGCTGGGGGGGGAAAAGAAAATCAAAACGATTCAATTACAACAAATCAGTTCCATACATTCAATACAAAAAAAAAACAACTGGTGTAAACAACAATAACAATTTAGTATGTCATCTCTTGGTTTATATAATGGAACGGTCGGTTAGATACATGGGCATAACAATTTAGTATGTCATCTCTTGATTTAATAATGGAACGGTCAGTTAGATACATGGACATAACAATTTAGTATGTCATCTCTTGATTAATAACGGAACGGTCAGTTAGATACATGGACACATAAAAAGTCACAGAAAGTGTCGCACTGAGGCTTGACCGCAGGCCCTTTCTCTAACCCCAAACAGCTTCGAAAGGATCGTCAATATAGTTCAGTTTCACAAGTTTATTTAGTTCTTCAAACACTGGCACTCAAGATTTGTTCTTTAGGGGCCCTAGAGTAAATATCGGAGCTCTGAAAGCCCCAGATTTGACACTTATTGGTAAAAGAAGGGGGCCATTTACCAGTTAGGAGGGGCCCAAACGATCGCTTACTTCGACTATCCATAAGAACGTCTCTGATAGTAAGGAGAGATTTTAAAAAAAAACAAACTTTGGAGCCCGTAAATAAATCGTTTTTTTTTTTTGTGTGTTACTATCTTTCATTAGGGATAAAAATAGCACACAGCGGCAGCACTGCACCATATAACCACTCTCAAGTTTCATTTGTAAAACTACTGAGACTGATGCTAAGTCACCCAACGAGATACAGGGGAAAAAGGGAATACTAAACGTGGGATCTCACGAGGCCGAATGGAAGGGGAGAAACATTAATAAGTCAGACGTAGTGCATGCTGGGGAACCTCCCCATCTATTACGTCCCTCACCTGACAAAATGAAATATATTATTTTTTTATTTCAAGAGTTTAAAAATAGAGACAACATATTTGGAATGTGTACATGTGAACTTGTACAACAAATGGCAAAGACTTGTTTGTCGATAAAACAAATTAATAATTTAACAGACTGAAGATCAAAGGATAAACTTACGTTTATACAAAAAATATCAATCTATATATGTTATCTTACAAACTATTTATCCATCTACCATCGATCAATGCACGATATTTCCATCATCTATTAAACTCTAAATACATAACCGCACATCTTTCATTTACCTGGATGCGGAATTATAAAAAAAAATATATTTGAAAACAACAGCAACACTTTATTTATTCACCTGCTCCATTTTTTTTTTTACGAGATGCAGACAAGCTAAAAAATGTACGTACAATTATATTTCAACAGCTGTACGGTAATACATCTAAAATTACCGAAACGCCATCAAACTATTTCAATAGTCGGCAACGAATATAAATGGGTTGAAAAAAAGTCAAGGTTTAAAAAAAAGTCAACAGTCAGAAAGTAAAATGGTAAATCGTTCACTGTAGATTAACCTTTTTTTTACATTTTTACTGTTGACTTTTTTTTTTTGACATTACCTTTTTTTACATGTTGACATTTTTACCACACGCCACATAACTGTACTAATAACTTAATGAAATTTAACGGGAAGAATTTATATTTACAAAAAGGGGAAAGAATATTTTGATTAGGTTGTTCTATAAACTATTGAGAGTAGTTTGCCCCTTTCATCTCGGTCTAAACTCTAAACAAGGTTGCGGCCATCAGAGTGATCGTTCCTGAGAGTTTTCCGTGATATTCTGTTTAGTTCTAGTGTGTACAGTGTACACACAAAGTGAGTAGAACACACACACACACACGTTTCATCGTATAATGTACATGTACTATTATATTACTCATTTTATGTTCATTGTTTGGGGCAGGCGTTTGTTTCCAGATTCTTTACATTTTCTTTCTTCTTAAAAACAAAACATCGTCCGAGTATGTGAACCAGTTATCGAATCTCCAACAAATCTCTACCTTATATTCCAGCATACCTTTCTTTCAAAAGCCGCGCATTTCATCCGGTATCCTGTTAACTGGTGTAGCAGATTATGTTGGACGAACCGGAAGTTCCAGAACTTGGGCTGGACTAGACATTACTTAAATTTAAGGAAAGCGAACTACAATCCAGTCCAGTGTTTAATACCGGCGGCGGGTTAACGTGGATGTTGAAAAAAAAAATCAAACTAGGTTAGGCGTTCACAAATATCTGGGTCATCGAATGATCAAAGTGTGTGCACAACGTAGGGAAGAGGGGTGGTGTGTACACATCCATCAATCAGGCGGGATACGCCCACACCTGCACTGCTTCTTAACTCTCCAGACGTACTTGTAATAGTTGTTAAGTCATAATGACAAATAAAATAAAAATAAAAAAAAACAACGGATGACTGCAACTACCTTTACAACTATTTCTGAGTGATAGCAGGTGAAATTCGGACAATTCTATTTCATATCAGTAAAGCCGTCAAGTTTGACCACCGGGCACAGGCCAGCCATTGGTGGGCATCTAACAATTTATGACATCGAAAAAGGCACTCTTGCCCACCCCCTCCCCCCACTTCCCCCCAAAATTCCTTTGTTTTCAAATGCAAAGATATACCAGTTGGGGGCACCTGCTAATTATTCATGTCGGTCCCATTATCACAACAACCTGCAAGATCAGGTTTACGGGAGGGAGGGAGGGAGGGAGGGAGGGAGAGGGAGAGAGAGAGAGAGAGAGAGGGAGAGAGAGAGAGAGAGAGGGAGAGGGAGAGGGAGAGGGAGAGGGAGAGGGAGAGGGAGAGGGAGAGAGAGAGAGAGAGAGAGAGAGAGAGAGAGAGAGAGAGAGAGAGAGAGAAGAAATCAAACGGAATAGAGTCAAAGCAACGGGAATAATTTATACATTCAGCTACACAGCACAACTGTGAATACGGCTTGAATTGTAGACAAAAATCTGGCAAGTAAAGAAACGCACAAAGACAGTTAGGCAGAAACAAGTCTGTTATTTATGTTTGTGTCATAATTAGGAAACTCCCGCCATTACTCACCTCACACACACACACACACACGCACAAACGTACGTTGAGACTGAGGTGTCAGCAGATGCCATTTGTACTCACCTATCTCATCAACTGACACACCATACACACACACACACACCCCACAGTCACTCTCGCGGTTCCCACCCACGTCATAAAGGTGAGATAATTTGTCAAGACCAAACGACTTGTTTCTCCACCACTCGACCGTAATCAAAACATGGGGATGGTGGCGAGGGCGGGTCGGGGGTGGGGGGGGGGGAGGTCTCAAATAGATTAACAGCAGCACTGAATAAATAATTCCGTTGTTTTTTTTTCGTCCATGTTTTATATAATAACACGATGGTTACCAAACTGTGCTCAATGGATGACATAAAACTGAGAAAAAGTTGTGTTTATGTTAACCAATAATCTATATTATTACTAACAATTGTCACCCAAATATATATATATATATATATACATATATATATATATATATATATATATATAGCACATTTTTTTATAAACCTTCATGCAGTTCACCTGGCCATATATATATTTCAACAATACTGTTCATATGCTATATTCAGCGCTATGGAACATTCTGTGTGATATCAGCATTCCATTGTTCATTGCTGTCAATTAAGGTCAATAATTGGACCGAAACAATTACAAGAGTTGACATTCCAGGAGATCAATTGTTTATTATCATTAAGTCTCATCTGGTATGAACAATGTAGTACACACGACATACATGTACATGTATGAACAATGTAGTACACACAACATACATGTATGTATATGTATGGACAATGTAGTACACACGACATACATGTATATGAGTAGAGCCGTTCTTAGGTATTGGCGGACTCCGGCGCAAAGACTTCCAGAGTTAAACGAGAGGACCTAGGTAGAGACTTACATAGTTGTCTGTGGCACAAGACAAAAGTACTTGTCAAGAACTTCTAAACATCTTACTTGTCAAGAACTTCTAAACATCTTACTTGTCAAGAACTTCTAAACATCTTACTTGTCAAGAACTTCTAAACATCTTACTTTTCAAGAACCTCTAAACATCTTACTTGTCAAGAACTTCTAAACATCTAATCTAATTGATAGAAATTAATTACTGAAAGAGCCCATTTCGTAGGGGGGGCCCATGCATAGTTTGCTTATCCATAACATCCCTGAACAGGGGGTAATGAGGTATAAGTTAGCTAGGATAAATCCTCCATTCTTGTAAAAAATGATATATATATATATATTTTAATTAGAACATTTTACCAGAGGACTTTGAAGTTTGTGTGTTTGTATCATTTCAGCAGCCATCACAGTAATACGAGCGTTCTAAAAAAAAAGCTACTTTCATATTGACAGACTTCAATACCTAATTCCGTTTGATTTGTTGACATTATGGATGCTGTCTATCTGACCACTAAGTTTTAGTTTTTTTTATTAATGCCATACAGCAAAGAAATATTGTCAAACTGTTATACAAACTAGGAAAAAGTCAACCCCCAATATGTCATTAAAAACGTTCACTGACCGAGTATACAGTCGAGGGTTATCTCTTGAGACTACAAGTCTACAACATCCGAAAAAGAAAAAACACAGCCTGCAAGGAAACAAAGAAGATAGATCGCTGTGAAAAGCGTGATGGACAGAATGAAGAAGAAACACGATAAATGCAAAGACATGGAGCAGACGACCCAACTGCTTGCCTGGCTCGAGGACAGGGTTTGGAAGAGGGAGCACAGCTTGACCGTTGGTCCGGAAACTTCTCTTGTAGTCCACTGTCACGTCCTGCCCTAAAGGCACGTGTTACTGTAAATTAATATCTTTATTATAGCCAACGTGTAAAAGATTTTAATAGATGAATAATTTGCCAAAAAGCAATAAGAGAATATCATTGTAGTTTCCTACATGAGCCCAGGAAATGTAAATTAGCGTAAAAAGATAGTACAATGAACCATTCCTAAATATAGATTCTTGATGTAATATAATAGTTAGATATTACATGTATAGTGGTTTTGGGTGTGTTAATATGAGAACGAAGGGCAACGGACAATACAACCACTACTTTGAAAACTTAGAAATCAAAGGGAAACAATGTTGTACACCATTTGGGGAAGGGGTGGGGGGGGGGGCTACCTGCTTCCGTACGTCCACTTGCCGCTCTTTGAGTGTTTAATGGCGGCATTGAAAAGAGAAAATATCGATATATTTGTTACGTCCAATGTCTGCCAGTCGGCCAATGTTCAGACATCAGAATGGCGGCTGTCCTAATACACTCAGTGCGGCCCGTCAAGGTAGTACAACCCTGTGCACACTGAAACAAAGAGCCGTAAGATGCCGTTTGATCATCAAGGTTGAATGGGCGGGGCTTAGGGCTGTTGGCCTGACCGCTACCGGGGCCATAATGACGAGCGACGCACATTAAATTACTTTATTTATTTACACAATATTTGTCGTTGTTCTCTCTAAGATCTTTGTTACGTTTTTTTTAAAAATCTTAAACACTGTCTGTCAAGTGCAACCTTGAACGATGTGGCATGACACAAAACAAAATAGTCCCTCGGCCTGAAGCTCAACCAAAGGAGGTACCTTATTCAGTCGTATTAGTAAGACCAACATGTTGCCACATAGCTGACATTATATACCTCCAACGGTGTCAGGGGTGGGGTGGGAAAGGTGTGTGTGTGGGGGGGGGGTTAAACATACGTTCACACACACACATAAAAAAATACAGTGCCACATACATACACACACGCAGACACACATGTGGCGCATACCGCGGGGCAGTGTTATCTAAGCCCCCACATTCTAAAGACATTATTACCCTGAAGGTTCAACAAGGGGAGACAATAAATAGCAGCAGCACGTGTCTGATCACCTCCCCTCCTGGGGCCGACATCCAAATCAGTGGTCCTCAAATAGCAGCAGAAAGCTATCTGACCAAAAACTTTTTTTCTTTTTGGTATTGATTAAAAAAAAACAAATTTCTGGAAGTATTATTGTTGATAGAATACTGAAAATAAAACCTTGCGATTGATGTGCTTTGTTTATATAATTACAAAGCTAGAGATGACACGATGTCAAATACATAATCGATTCGGAAACGATTAAAGACTCTTCCCTAGGCTACTGATACCGATTCGATTTTTTTTTATTTCAATAGATCGAAATAACAGTTACAGATGTTAAGAGAATGCTCGATAATAGGTTTGATTTGATGTGAAATCGGAATCTGGATATACAATTTCTCCGATACCACGAAAATAGCTCCGATTCCAATACAATATCCGATCACCCGATACAATTATAAAAAAAAAACATGGACATTGCAGGGTTAAATATTGCAAGACTAAATGGACGTTGAAGAGTAAATATAATGCACTAAACTAAAATAGTTATAGTATATAGATCTAGCATTTCGAAGTTGGCAATACTTGATGCCAACTGTGGGACAGAACAAGTGAGAATGGAGTAATGATATAAATCAACAAGAAGCGGGGGGAGGGGGGGTCATGTCAGCTGAATGTCAGATCATTTAAGAAGGGAAGAATTCGACGGAAAAGGACGGGGGAGGGGAGGTATCTGTATGGAGGAGCAGTGAGTCTCAAAAGCCAGTTAAGGGTTTCAATTTGATAAAACAGAATGTCACAAGTATTAAAAGGGTAAGTGATTAAATAAAACAAACTGAGTAAAACTGATAGAAATATGTATGTCTTATAAAGTTTGTCGAAACATCAAATGTTATTGTATTAGACGTCTGGCGTGTGTGCCGCCGTGCTGGACGGACTCAGAGACGGAGAGAGAGAGAGAGAGAGAGAGAGAGAGAGAGAGAGAGAGAGAGAGAGAGAAAGAGGGGGGAGGGAGGGAGGGAAGGAGAGAGAGATACTTACAGGAAGCTCGCATTAACCTTCTATATGTTTAATTATTGATGACTTTTAAAAGCTGACATACAGAGACATAAACAGACTTACAGAGAAAAACAGACATACAGAGATATAAACAGATATACAGATGCATAAACATAAATACATAGAAATAAATAGACTTACAGAGACATAAACAGACATACAGAGACATAAACAGGCATACAGAGACATAAACAGACATACAAGACAGAGACATAAACAGACATACATAGACATAAAAAGACATACAGAGACAGAGACATAAACAGACATACAGAGACATAAACAGACATACAGAGACATAAACAGACATACAGAGACATAAACATACATACATAGAAATAAATAGACATACAGAGACATAAACAGACATACAGAGACATAAACAGACATACAGAGACATAAACAGACATACAGAGACAGAGACATAAACAGACATACAGAGACATAAACAGACATACAGAGACATAAACAGACATACAGACGATATATAAAGACATATAGAGACGACATAAACAGACATACAGAGAAGTTGAAAAGATAAAAACATCATAAGCTAAGGATACCCCCCCCCCATGAATGTAACCACACACATACAGACACATATCACTATACCCTACATCTAGACGAGTACCCTGTTATTGACCCATTTATTAAATGACCTCTGGCGATATCGAAGTAAACAAAGAAAACGTCCGCTCTCAAAATATCGACTCAATAATTTTTGACGTTTCACTTCCTGCCTAGCACAAGGAAGGATACAGCGATGAAACATGGACAAAACATAGACAAACAACAACAGATGAAGCATTTTTTGTGGTTAGCTCCCCCCACCTCCACACACACACACATACACACTGCATCTGGCCCTGATATAAACCAATTATGAATTCTTTTTATTTATTTTTTTTTTCGTTTTTTTTTTAAATATTTTAAGTATATAGGGAAATGAATTACAACCAGTGGTAGCTTCCCTTTGTTTTTTCACCTCATCCATTTGTTTTCTCCCCTTGGCATCTTCGCTCACGAAGAAGCCATTAAAAGAAGCCGCGAGTTATTCCAGTTGACATATGAAGGAAAACAACTTGTTGCCATTGACAACAAGATGCAACGCTGGCTGCATTTTTTGTGTGTGTGTATGTTCTTATAATCACGAGGTAGCGAGGGCAAAAAAAAAAGGCAAAATTTTTGTGATATGTTATGGTGTTTTTTTTTACGCTATCTTCACACTCCCTTCCGTGAAACTAAGAGTGGCAACACACAGACACACTTTGATTTGGATTTATAGAAAGACGTTCATGAATGTTTTCTTAACACCGCCAAAATAAATTCTAAATCTAAATAGTATATATGTCAGTGATTGTTCATATGTGCAGAATTGCTTTTAAATTTAGTGTTGCGATGACGTGATGAAGATAGAATGACGTCACGCCCGGACCAAAGCGCGCGTAGGTCGCATAGTAATTTACAACGTTACGGTTCGTTATGAGCGGGAATAATTACGCCAAGTGATTAATGAGATGTTACTTTCTCAGCATGTGTGTGTTTTGTTAGGTGTTAAAAGGCCGGATCAGAGTCAAGTCCAAGACTCAGGTCGTGACGTGAGCAGTTCAGGCGAATGTTGTATACGTTTCTACATTTTGTAATGGACGTCTAATAAAACACACACGCAATCACATTTATAAACGTAGCTGAACTTGAGTTTTATTTTTTAGATCAGCAATGGCCAATATTTCTGTGAGAATCTATTCCCCAACGGGGAAAGAGGGGGGAAGGATACATGTACTCCGTAAAAAAAGTTTTTTTTTTTTAAATAATAATTAGATTTTAGACCAGGGCAGTGTGTTGGACTGGGACGACGTGACGAGCAGTTGGGTTGGGGAAAAAAAATCACATAAATCAATACGTGATAAATAGATAATCCATTTAATAAATAAAAAAAGAATAGATGAAGCTTTAAAATGCGATTTATACATTACATATAAACAATCATCTAATGATGTTTAGTAAATTGTGGACTTTGAGGTGCTAAGGTGCTGTTTAGAGCAGAGCAGCCACAGGGGCGTAGTTTACAAAATCTAGATAGAAATGGGAACCATATGTCCTCCCTGACCAAAGGACTAAATTTCGTTGCATCAAAGTAAATTTCAAAAGTGATCTGGACCGCGAAAAGGTTTGGGCCGCATCCCCTTCCCAAGGCCCTGCATTGTTTCTAATAATGGACAAGGGCCTTTCTAGCCGCTGCTCGCCGTGCGCTTTTATGATCCATCACGCCACAGATCTACTTATTCGTAAACAAGACCAAAATCACAACTGCAGATTGTCAAAGATCGACACCGTGTACAGAAACAATGGATATAGTTAGTATTCAGGGAACATCTCAAATAGTTCAGACAAATTATATAGGTCAGTGATACACAAATGTTTGAGAGAGATGACGAGAGAACCCGACATGACTACTGAGAAAAAAGTGATAGCACCACCAAGTTGGCCCCACGTTCACATGTAAAGGGAGGGGGAGGGGGGGGAGAAATCATACCCCCGTGTAGTGCTGTTTTTCAAAAGGTAAACAAAAAGTATGGCCAGAAGGTATGCCACACTCTCGTGAACACAACGAGAGAGTTAATACAGATTGCGTTTCTCTACAGGAATTGTTCGAAGGTTGAGCGAGGGCTTGATAGAGAGAGGGGGGGGGGTCAATTTGAGCTGTTTAATAGTGTTTAAAGTAAAGCTAATAGCCTGTGGAATACTAGACTACTGTAAGACTACTAATTAATTTTTTTTATCTGACTTTCCTATCGGGGAATACTTAATGGCATAGACTCAGGTGTTCAAGGAAATAAGGAATAACAATATAACAAATAAGAGGAAAATATAACGAACTGACGGATATAGCTGTACGTTATTTTGTTTCCGTTATATTTCCCCACCACAAACGGATAACGTCAATAAATAAACACCACCATCAGTACGTAATTAAATGTTATCGGGGACAAATGATACGTCTGTGGGGCAATTTGAGCCCCCACTCACAGGGGCCGGATCAGGTAATGACATCCCCCCCCCCAATTATTGAACTTAAACCATTCTTCCGTTGGATGTATACTATATCCTTCCAGGATGTACTGAAACAGACTGGCGGGGGACTAAGATAGGGAAGAGTTTGAGGAATGAAGATGAAGGGAGGGAGAGAGAGAGAGAGGAGAGCATTTAAAGCGATGGATAGAAATCACAGAGGAAAAGAGAAAAACTGAACGGCAGGAAGAAGAAGTCACGAGTCATGTTTAAAGCCGCTGAAACAATTTATTATTATTTTTTTTTTGTAATGAAATAATGTTCACTTCTTTAGGTGTCCAATGAAACCAAATTTATATCCCCCATGAACCCGCTGTTTAGACACTCACCACGTGACCTGATAACTAACACAACAATAAACTACACACACATACATCAAAACCATCAGGTGTGTTAGAGTGTTTACAGTTTTTAGACTGTCATAGAGAGAGAGAGAGAGAGAGAGAACAAAAAAAGTTCTCTCAATGAATGGAGTGAGTCATTGCCGATTTTCAAGAAGAACAAACTCCGGGAGTTACCCCGTTCCTTTTAAAATGATAACAGACGATTTAGTTTCAAATTAATAATAAAATACTATCCCTTTTTTTTATATTTTAATAAACACTTAACTTTAATTGCCATTTTTTTTTTAAAACCGTATTTCGCAGATCGTGTTTGTATTACGTGATGAGCAAGAAGATCTCATTAAAACGAGACGGGAAAAGCTGATCGGCGAAGCCTCGTCCAATGTAGTGATCCCATACTGTGTTCAACGCTAAGTAAATTAAACAATGAAACGAAGGGGAGGGGAGGTGGTATTCGGAAGACAAGATAGTGTTTGTGTGTGTGTGAATGTGTGTTTGTGTGAATGTGAGTTTGTGAGTATGTGTGTGTGGAGGGAGGTGTTTGAGTTGCGTGCGTGTGTAAAACGGAGGGGGGGTGGGAGGGAGACATGACTAAATGTTTGGGTAATGTGAAAACATTTTTCACCAAAGAGTGTTTAGCGAGGCTGTAAACATTGGAGCACACCAGGCGCTCACGTTTTAAACGATCTACCTACCCCCTCCCCATCACCACGACGACACACTCACACACACACACACACACACACATATATATATATATATATATATATATACGCGGCGCCCTTAACACACAAATCAAGACTCGCGTATTTAGCCCCTCGACTGTCATTCAAAGTCCTCATTAAGTTACAAACACGCAGCGAGTGGAAGTAATGACCTTTCAATAGTCTGCTCATCGAGTTACCTATTTACGACAGGTCAGTGACAGGTACGTCTGTATATTTCCTAAAGAATCTCTATTTACTTATTTACCTTTAGTTTTACTGCTCCGATAATAAAAATAAAATATGGGTAACAAATATTAGCCCAACATTAAAAAAAACAACTCATGGCAATAGATTAGAAGTCGACTTCTGCCAAAAAAAAAGACATAAAAAAGTGAAGTTTTCAGGTGAACTGTTTTTAGCTCTCCTACCTGTAAAGAATTTAGTACCAGCATGAATCTTCGGTTAGACTCTAAAGAACAACAGTAAGAAAGTTTATGTTGACTTTAAACTGGACTCATCGTATATATGGGCGTCCATGATTGGAATAAATTCAAATAAACTGTGAACTTAAAAGATCATCTGTCAATTTCCATAGAATTGATGGGGAGTTGGCAGGTCACGCTGCTTTTCGTAAATTGGGGGTCATCAATTGAGCCCAATTCATCAAAGACGACTCTGTGGTACTTTGGTTGTGAGCCGTATCATTGGCTTGGGGCAAGGCATTGAAACCATTAGCCTAACACGCCCCACCCCCACCCCAAACTCGTGAGGAAAGGAGGGGGGGGGAATAGAAACGGTCACTTAAAACAGACGAAAACAGTCTCAGTAGTAAGGGGGGGGGTCAAAAATGTCATCAAAGGGACATTATTAATCATACACAATTGAAGTCTCTTATGTGACTGAGCCACTTTAAAAAAAAATTATTTGAATCTAGTCAAAGAGTTGAATCATAACGAGGAACATTCAGATAAAAAAAAAAACAGACGAACTAGCCAATTCTAACTGACCGAGTAAACCGAGTGTGTGTGCTGACGAAGCCGGGAGGAGGTGGGTGAAGAGGGCGGGGGTGGGGGGCGTTGGAATTAGGCCCTGACATTATTAGTTACCACGTAACCTTCTGACATTCACAGTCAATTTATGACTTCAAATTTGCTACAGTCCCAAATGTCAAATTAAGGAATCAGCGCCAGACCCCCCCCCCGCACCGCCACCATTTCTCCCTGTGACTTGGTTGTGTTCTAACATTAACTGTCTACAAAATTGGTGGGCGAGAGATGCCCTGTATACTTCAACATAATTAGAACCCTCGATATACGAGAAAAAAAATAAATGACTGTATAGAATACAAAATAAAAATGAAACATAAAATACACTGGAGGAAGGCTGTCCTGACCTTTATAAATGAGATTTACGAGACTGTGGAGGCGAGGCTGAGGGTGAATACAACGGACGGTCCCATCCACAATCAAAGTTAGGAGGAGAAACAAATTAAGTGTTTCACTTGACCAGTAGACGCCGCCCCCCTCCTCCCCACCCCCCAGGTTCACCCCATTCATGAGGTCAGCGTCCTTAAATGTATACCGAGATACAGACGAGTACCGTGGGTAAATACCGCGCGTGAGTACCAGGGCCGGTGTGGTGGGGTTCGGAGGATTGACGGGTGTGGGTAGAGAACAGAGATGAGGCTGAGTTAAGGGCGGAAATGGGGGGTGGGTGGTGACGAAGATAAGGTTAAGTCGACATAAAGGAGAGCGGCTTCATCAATAGGCCAGTGAGTCAAATCAAAAACTGTTGACATTTTGTCTTTATCTCTGTCCGCAGAGTGAAAAATGATGGAAATGGATGAAAGATGTCATGACCAATGACCTTGAGGGGGGGGGCGGACTGGACAAACGGACTGGCATCAAATTAGAATTTAGAGACCGATGTCCTCAAGACCCTCTCCCCCCCCCCCACACACACACACACACTGGGACATGAGTCGATGAGTCAAACCGTTGGAACGTGTTCAGAAGTACATCGATCAGAGAAACGTGGAAGACGGGCCGCCACGAGTTGGTTTTATCATTAGTCTCGCCGGTTTTTTCTTGTTTCAAATGACGAGGATGTAGACGACACCCAAATATGATCGCTCCGCCATACAAGTGGTCAAATGAGAAGATAATGCTGCTTATGCATAATAATGAGACAATAAGAAAAACATGGCGGCAGCCACACTGGCATATCTCAATATGTTTTAGGAATACCAATAAAAAATATCGAGTTATTGGGTTATCCGAAATTACTTTCTTTTAAATTACAAAACAAACAACAACGTGTTGTTGTTTTTTTTTTTTAATTTTGGACATGACATAGTTATCGAGTTAACGTGTTTATTGAATTATCCGGGAACGAGCTATGCGAGTTAGTAATTATTATTTTTTTTTTACAGAACAAAAGAAATGAAAGTTCCTGGAGTGTATGTCATAAGTACAAGGTCGTCTGCTGGAGATATGGAGGGTAGACAAGAGGAGCTCGTCCTAAGACGATCCAGGTTATCTTGTCAGGTGTACAAGTAGCTATGGGATTTCATTACTTGATACTGTAAACAACAAGTATGTGTGTGTGTTGGTGTGAGAAGAGGGGTCTCTAAGACCACCGAGGCATCGTCGAGGGCTAGACGTAGAGATTGGTGATGGTGGGCACCAGCCGAAACTAATTGTATTTCTAGCCCTCACGTCACAAGAACAAACACAGTTATGTGAGTGAAAATCAAAAGCAGGCAGGTCCGTGACATGGCCGAAATTACCCACCTCACAATGGAAGTTTTGTAAAAAAAAAAACACCCAAAATATTTCAGTACAGCGGGATCACACATAAATTGATGAGTTTATAAGGGTAGATTATGACGAACACGGTGGTCTCCCCTCATCCTTTTTTTTATTACTCCCCTTGACCTCACATAAACACAAGTTCCCAGGGTGAGAACGAAAACATTTTTAAAGACTACCCCCACACACACCCCAGTTGCTGGGAATTCAAGACCATTATGATCCGTTTAGAGTACTTTAAAACAAACACAAACAACAAACAAGAAAAAAAGTCATAACTACGAAAATGAACTCGCGCTCAGCGCTCGGATGTTGAAGACTACAACGTCAGTGACACGAGAAAACCAGAGGGAGGTAACTAAAGAGAAGAGAAGGTCTTCATAATGTCTCACTGGTCTCCTCCTGACACTCACACACACCCCCTTCCGTTCCCAATATGTACATGCGCACAATGAATCAGCAATGGGGTGCTCATTAATTAGGGCGAACCGGGGAGAGCAGCAAGGGGAGGGGGGTGTATACCGCCATCACCAACACGGTGAGTAAAATAGTGCCTGAAGTCTTTTTTATAAGGTACCTGCGGCACGTAAGTAGTTCTGTTTACCTCAGTGTAATTATTTACATTCTTTGGTCTCACCAAAAGGATTTCCGGAACATTAAAGGTGTGAACACATAAAGTAATTCAGACATGCAACTAATTCGGACCTGAGGGTAACCCATTTTATTTTTATAACATTTATAATTTTATTTCCATGTTATTATCAATCTAAAATGAATTCAGAAGATTAAATTATTAACGAAAGTGTTATAATTTTTTTTTTAAAACTGCAGGATGTGATTCCAATTTAGTGTTTCCTAATGAACTAAATCACTACCAGATTTCCCGCCAATTTAGAGTCAACTAGTGAGTATACCAGAAGTGATGGCTTTCGATGGGAAGTAGTTATTTTCTAAGAGGTTGTGAAAGAGAGTTGAGAAGGCCACCCAGGTCCTTCATAAAGAGTCAGACCCCTCGCTGAGATGGTCAGAAATACGATAGTTTAAAGAGAAAGCAACCGAGGTTTGGACGTCCAAACAGATTCTGTTCATCAATAGTCTGTACTAATGTTACAGTTTTCTTTAAGTGAATAGTTAGCGAAAATGAAAAAGGTGGGTGGGGAGCATAGGGGTGTCAGAGTGTGGGAATCAACTAAATGAGTTTGTGTGTAAATGAGAGAGAGAGAGAGAGAGAGAGAGAGAGAGGGAGAGAGAGAGAGAGAAAGAGAGAGAGAAAGAGAGAGAGACAGAGAGAGACAGAGTTTGTGTGTAAATGAGAGAGAGAGAGAGAGAAAGAGAGAGAGACAGAGAGAGACAGAGAGAGAGAAAGAGAGAGAAAGAGAGAGACAGAGAGAGAGAGAGACAGAGAGAGACAGAGAGAGAGAGAGAGAGAGAGAGAGACAGAGAGAGACAGAGAGAGACAGAGAGAGAGAGAGAGAGAGAGAGAGAGACAGAGAGACAGAGAGAGACAGAGAGAGAGAGAGAGAGACAGAGAGAGACAGAGAGAGAGAGAGAGAGAGAGAGAGACAGAGAGAGAATGCTAATCTCGCACAGCCTCGTGAGCTCCGCCCCACCCCACACACACAATATAGCCCCCACACTGAGATTAAGTTGAAACAACGGGTCGAACCCAAACATTATTCCCGCCTTATTTATAAGCAAAAGCATAATTGACCTTGAACCTTACGCACTTTATCAAAGTTGAACTATTGATACCGACACAGTTTGAAGACAGTATCAAACAACATATTCAAAAACTCCTTTACTTGACCAACAAACTTCTCTTTCAAAAATGAACACCATATTAATAACTAATGCCATTATTATACTATTCTGTATGTTAATGATCGTAACCACAAGCTTATGGGTAAGGGGGTAAGGAGTGGGGGGGGGGGGGGCACTTAGTGAACCGATGTCGGGAATTCCTTCAGTAGTTTGAAGTTAAGAGTTGACGCCGGCCCTATTTATGTGTGAGGAAGTCTTGAATGCCCCCCCATCACGTGGGCTCTTAAAGACAACCAATTAGAAACAACTTTCAACCAGCCAGATACTATATTTACATATATCTATATGACCAGCCCCCCCCCCTTTCATAAACCATTCGTTCGTTACTTTCTCTGGTCAATCGGTGCTGCTCTGGTTGTCAGTGTGTGAGTTGCTTCTACAGCTCACAAGTCGGTGGGATGCCGCCAATGTCGGGGGAGGGGGATAGAGAGAGATAAGCGCATGTGATAATGTGGCTATAAATAGGGACAATATTCAAGTAGGAAGGTAGTAAAAGGTAACATTAAACACAAAAAAAAGGTGGAGGGGGGGGGTGGGAGAAAGGGGTAACGGCAATAACTCTTATTATCACGTAAATCTAATGTATCACAGTACGTACCGGTTACACAAAGTGTGTGTGTGTTTGGGGGGGGGAGGGGCAATAAACCGTATCACGCAGCAGTAATGTACCACGGTACAGACCAGGTACGTACAGTGTTTTTATCATAACAAGTGAGAGCAATGTCCCCCCTCCACTCTTCATTCGGGCTGGTCCGTGACGATAGTTTGGGGAGTTGGTGGAGGGGGGGGGAGTGAGGGTGTCTGGTAGACTCCCCTTCTCCCCACAGCTCTATACATATAGGCTGCTGTAGATACTTTTAATGTTGATAACAATAACAGCTACAAGGAAGCGGTAACGTATAGAGAGTGACCCAAAATAAAGAGAAGAACACGAGATGTTCCATAGACTTGGAATACATTCTGACCTCGACATTCAGCTCGGGTTTTTGGTTGTAAATGCAAGGGAGATAAAAAAAAATTATAATGGAAGCGAATTGAGCTTATTTATTTAAAATTAATTATGAAGGGTCTGTGTGTGTGTGTGTGTGAGAGAGAGAAAGAGAGAGAGAGGGAGAGGGCGAGGGAGTGCTGATAGGGCATATACATTTTGTAAGGATTAAAAAAAAAAAAGATGAGGGAGGACGTAAAACCGTTAACTTTTAATATTTTCTCTTCGTATTTTTTCGTTTCATATAAAATTTATGGAAATGCAATTAATGTATTTTTTCTCTTACGCGTGTATTTCCTGGTTCTTAAAATGCTGACATCTAAAAGTAGAAATATATTGATATTTTTTATTGAAATAAATCGAAACACAAAAAAAAAAAACAGAACGTAGAGCCATCTGTTCAATTGAACAAATTACGTTTCGAGCTGTTATTGAATCTCAAAACATAACAGGACCGAGTGGGTCTCACTCAGATATGTCCACAGGGATGGGGAGAATGACAGGCAGGATTAGGGTAACCGGGGGGTGGTGGTGGTGTGGAAGAGTTACAGATGAGCTAGGTGTAAAAAAAAAACTTGATATTTATAAACACGGTCCGTCACCTCAAGAACACCAGTTTCCAAACGATATTGTTACAATATCAAAACATGACATCATGGGGGGTGGGGTTGGTGGTGGAGAGGGGTGTGAGGCCAATAGTTTTGCTGCTTCCCATACAATTACTTCAATTGCCGACTCGTCGCTACACTGCCTATCCCGAATCTATTTCCTGACAGAAAGAAGTAAAACACTTTATGGAGTTGGCGAAAACTAAGTTAGATTTAAGTGGGGCAGTGGAAATTTCGATAAAAGTTAAATTTCCGATTCCAAATAATCGTCCCATTACTATACGCTAATGTGAGCATAAGAGATTGTCATGTAAAGTAAAACATGTATTAATATCTATATTAATATCTAATGAATTAGAAAATCAGTTCGTTCTGATATGTGTATGTGAATGTAAACATAAGGAGATAATGGTGTTCAAATACGGAGAATATCTCATGTAAAAAATATTTTTATATATGATTGTTTTTGACACTATTATTGTTTTGTGTCTTATTCGGAGATGGCATGTATTAATTAATTATGTTATATTTCATGACTATGTCGGCCGGTTGTGCGTGCTTTGAATTAACTAATATAACGTATTAGTTCAAGTGTGAAATAGATTTGCGTGATACATAATGAAATTAATGTATAATGTCTTTTAAAGCATTCTGCATTTAATTTGAAATTACAGGTGTAGTTTGCCTGTTGTCTAGGCTGTGAATTTACAAATAGAAACTTCAAAGTGACATTATTAAACCGATTTAGAGTAAATATAATGAAGTTAACATGTATTGTGCATGTTGTGTGTTTTAAATGATTACGTTTTAGATTTGAAATAACGGGAACAATGAATGGAGTAACTGACCAATGAAAATGGCTTCAAATAATCCCGTAATGAATTTGGGGCTTTGTCTAATAAAAAAGTTTTTGTTTTTAACTTGAAATTATGGGATAACATGTAGACAGTGGGCCTAATAAGAAAAACAGCTTTAAAACAGCCCGTTTGGTGGTCGAAAAATGCTGTGTACAGAGAGAGATTCGCGAAATTTAAGTTACGTCATCAATACCTTTAAACTAGTAACTAATTGTAGAACCTTTAAGAGCTCCTATTTTTGTCCCCCATCTCAACCCATGCACGAGGGTTGCCATGACAACAGGACGCACACGGTATGCGAGCTAAAAAAAGCAGTCTGGAATAAGGGAGAAAACATGGCGCTGGTGGGGGGGGGGGTGTTGAGCCTGTAACCCTTCCGATCTAGCCAACTTGTATACAAAACCATACCAACTTAAATCGGCATGGGTAAAATAATCAACATAAGGAAACAAGTCTTTGAGACACTGAAGTGATTAAAATTTTTCATTCCAGACTTAATTCAAACTTGCATCGTTCAACAACAACTTTTTTTAAAAAAATGACTAAAAAAAAATAACGGGAGAAAGTTGTTTGTGTGTGTGTGTAAATAATAAAAGATTTAGTCACCCCCCTCCCCCATAGGTAGCCGCCCATGTTACCTGCACACACAATCCATCGTTCTAATGACTGATGTTTTAAGATTGGGAGAAATGGAAATAAACTAACAAGCTGGCTATATCAGTGTAAAGATATGAGTACATCTTGTTGCTAAAACCGTCTCTCACACCACCGCACCCCCTCCCTCCCTCCCCGCCCATTACCCCAACGGTGCTCAAAGTGTGGGCGGCACCCCCCCCCCAGCTGTTTGTAAGTAGGTCACAGCATTGATTTTAAATCGAGAATAAATACATTTTATTGTATCTCCTCCGTCTTCTAATATCAACTCTTTCATTACAGGTGGGTCTTGTGAGCTGTACAGGTTTATCTGTGGGTCTTGTATTGCTGACGTTTTGAGAGCCACTGCTATAACGTGACCTTCCCCCCCCCCCTTTTTTTTTTGTTTGTTTTGATTCACCTGGCTACAAGAATATTGTCAGATTTTACACTCAGATAAAATACTTTGTGACTTTTTGTCTTAACGCACACTACGCACGTACGCACACACACGAGTGAGGATGAAAAAAAAAGACTAATGGACGAGGAGAAGCCGTGAGGAGAGAGAGAGAGGGGGGGGTACTGAAGAAGAACAAGCCGTCAGTCAGCAGCTTATCTTTACATATCAAACTTTAAACACCGCTTTAAAAAAACAACTCTTGAGAGGTTAAAGGGGGGGGGGGGAGAGCGAGCGAGCGAGAGAGAGAGATGGAGAGAGAGAAAACGACAACACACATAATATATACAATACATAGTTTATACATATATGAGATAAGATAATTTTTGAACTATGTTATGTTAAACATTTATGGCTTTCTTTACACCCCCCCCCCCCGTGATACATAGACAGCTGTAGAGGGGTGGGTAGAAGTGGGAGAAGAAAATGTTATGGGTTGAGGGGGGAGGCAGGGGATGGGGCGATATAGTCAGGAGAAACTGGTACAAACCATGCATGATAATAAAAGGTTGTTTCCCATTACAGCCATCATGATAATCAAACTTGAGCGGACAAAAGATATCTTTTGCGTTTTTAGAGAGAAAATTTAATTTATCCCACATGACCGAGATATTTTTTTTAATGTAATATCCTATTAGATAACATTGACCTCTCGACAAAAACGTCCAACGGAATTAGTGAAAAATTTGCAGAGAAGTTGATAGTGTGTGTGTGGGGGGAGGGGTGTGAGTGTCTGTGTGTGTGTGCCTGGTGGGGGGAGGGTGCGATTCAGTACAATGTTTATATAGAAACATCGAAGAAAGATTGTACTGTCGGCAGTGATTGGTGCTGTCGGCCGTGATTGGTCCTGTGGGCAGTGATTGGTGCTTTCGGCCGTGATTGGTTCTGTGGGCAGTGATTGGTGCTGTGATCAGTGATTGGTGCTGTGGTCAGTGATTGGTGCTGTGGGCAGTGATTGGTGCTGTGGGCAGTGATTGGTGCTGTGGGCAGTGATTGGTGCTGTGGGCAGTGATTGGTGCTGTGGGCCGTGATTGGTGCTGTGGGCAGTGATTGGTGCTGTCGGCCGTGATTGGTTCAAGACGTTACACCACAGGGTAACGCCGTTCGTGCTGGACTGATTTTTGTTAACAACTCTGCACTGTCTATCGATCATCACAAAAAGGTGCAGTTGTCATGGAAAAAATACTGGACAGAAAGGAGGGCGGCGGGGGGGGGGGACAACGTTACGAACAGAGCAAGTGCCGCACTCATCGCCGGTTTTGACAAAAGGGGTTGGGATATTGTAGAGGATGTTTAAAATATGCAATAAATAAAAATAAAAAAAACTGCTATTTTCATTATCAAAATAATTCAAATGATACTAAAGTCGTGGGAAGTGGCAGGCAGTGCAAAGACCTTGCAATTCACAGGTGTCTGACATTGTACATACATCAATCACTATTGTGATTGTTGTGTGATTACCTTTTGTGATTGTTGTGTGATTACCTTTTGTGATTGTTGTGTGATTACCTTTTGTAATTCTGGTGTGATTGCCTTTGGTGATTGTGGCGTGATTGCCTTTGGTGATTGTGGCGTGATTGCCTTTTGTGATTGTGGCGTGATTGCCTTTTGTAATTCAGGCGTGATTGCCTTTGGTGATTGTGGCGTGATTGCCTTTGGTGATTGTGGCGTGATTGCCTTTAGTGATTGTGGTGTGATTGCCTTTTTATTATTTGATTTTCTTCTTTCAATTAACGGGCGACAGATCGTGACCTCGGGCGGGGCGAGGTAATGTACAGTCATAGGACAAATGTAATAATGATGTAATGAATTACTGTCAATGATCTATTTCATAAACATTTTTGCAAAATTCGTTATTATTATATTTTCGTAATTTTTTTTTTCAACAAATGCAAACACGACGACACCAACAGAAGCTAACAATGATAAACACAAACACAGCGACACCAACATAACCTAACGATGATAAACACAAACACAGCGACACCAACATAACCTAACGATGATAAACATATGTAAAACAACAAACAGCCTGTGCTATTCATCATATCTGATCGTCTCAGCTTTTGATCTAAGAGAAAAAATACTAGTATGGCTCGGGGGTGGGTGGGGGGGAGAGGCAATTATTTAATGAACCACGGGAAGCTTTGTATAGTGAATCACCTTGTAAGTACCTTGTCCAAAATACTCTGTAGATAAACAATAATTTTTAAGCTGATTACGGATAATGCCTTTATACATAGTTTAGGGAAAATACCTTTGCCGAGAATATTTTGGAGAAATACCGAAGTTAATGTAAATTTCTTAAGATATTTTAAAATTAATTTAAAAAAAAAGTATTATGTAAAGTAAAAAAAAAAAACTACAGAGACAGAGATATATAAATATGTAGACTAAATATAGAAATATATATTCACCTGATGGTCTCCAGGTGTTTCACATCTACGTTTTTTAAGCTCTACCTTTACGTCTGGAAGTGATTTCCCAAGCTGCACACCTGACTTCACACACAAATTCTGTCACAATCCCGAGTTCAAAACAAATTTGCTTTTAAAAATCTTACGGCTGACCAACCCCTTCCCACTTCCACCCTTCTTTAAAGTGGATGTGGAATTGGTGGTTAAGGGGGGGGGGAGGGGTTTCAGTGAAATGTTCGCAGGCAAGTGGTCAATTCTGTGTGTCACTTTCTTCAACAAAACAGGGTGACTGACGATTAGGGTCACCCCCCCTCCCCCATCCCCTTATTTTCAACAACATGGAAGTTGCCATAATTAGCAGACAAAAAATCTTCTAGCTTTGACTAAGAAACAAATTACCCGGCTCTAACATTATCCGGCTCTTAAGTTACCTGGTTCTATCATTACCTGCATCTAACATTACACAGCTCTAACAATACCCGGCTCTAACACTTTGCACTACGAAAGACCAAAGTGTAAATAGGTAGAAATGCATTTTAAAAAAAATGTATTTTTTTTTAAAAGTAAAAACAAAAATAGAAAGTAATTATAAAAATGCATTGAATGGTTAAAAAAAAATTACCGTATTCATTAAATTATACGAATGTTTAAATCAATCATCATTACTAAAAAAATATAAGCGTGGACGCCCAGCTAAGAATAAGGATTTTTTATTTATTTATTTATCTCTACTTATCAACTCATGTAAAGACATATTTAGTGTAATACAATGTAATAATCACACACACGCTTTTTTTTATTTTAGTACTGATAAATAATCATATATCATATTATTCATTTCCAGTGTGCGTTAAATCGAAAGTAAAGAATTAATTCAACAGTATTCCAGTTTAAAATACAGTCATGAAAAAATCGGATCTGCCCGAAACCAAAAATAACCTAGCCTACAGATCAAGCCTAAGGGGATATAACTCTATGCTAAGGTTTTGCAGGGTACAGCTAGTATAGATATATTGCTTGGTAGAATGATATTTTCTTTTACTTCTAGGTACAATGTTATTAATTTTAGCTGTGAACAAATTAAACTTGCAATGGTTGCACAATTGCGTCTAACTATGGCAAGTCTAAAATATAACATTACATTGTTGCTTTTGGATATGATAATCTCAAGGCGATCTTTCTCCCATTATAAGAATTAGAAAAAAAATGAATTTTCTTCGAAATTCTAAATGTATGAATTCGAATTTATTATAAATCTGATATTGCCATGTAGAATCTACACGTGTGCCAACTATGAGCCTAATCACTAAATTATAACAGGTCCGAAAGTGAGGAACACGATTTAAGGACAAACCCACACACAGGAAGTGAAACCAATAAAAAAAAGACATCTTTGGGGACTGGTGGTGGTGCGGTGTAGAGCGCTCGACTGTCGACCAGAGTTCGAATCTCAGTGAGAACCTTGGGATTTTTTCAGGTCCTGATGTAAGTTCTTCCCAAGTCCTCCCAGCTTTAAATGGCTACCTGGATTTAAGTAAGGGGGGGGGGCGGTTAAGGCGGCTGGGCGTTGTCCTAATCACACTTTCCCTTTATAAGCCGAGGTTACTGAAACAGATTAATTCTACACTTCATCTGCCCCGATGAGCCCTTTGGGACTTAAGGGAACTTTAAAAAGACATCTTAATATTCCACACGAGTCTGAGTATGACATTTTTAGAGCATTTTCTTTCGTTTTGTCTGTCTGTCTGTCTGTCCGTCATCACCCTAGATCTCAACAACCATAAGTCCTAGACCCATGATGTATATATCATTTTGTAGGTATTGGCCTGCCAAGAAATGACTTTTTTTCATTTCGCGATCTGACCTCTGAGGGCCGTAAAAGGGGGCTTATAAAGTACCGTTTTTTACTATATAAGCTATATTAATTAAGGAGCGCCCTATATCTCAGCAACCATAAGTCCTAGACCCATGATGTATATATCATTTTGTAGGTCTTGGCCTGCCATGTGTACATCAAATCAAAAGTTCATTTCGCGATAGGACCTCTGAGAGCCGGGCTTCAGGGCTCCTAAGGGGCTTATATATTATATATATATGGCCCCATTCTACATCTTGTACGTTCAATAACCCATTCATTCGGTGCGAAATACTGCAGCACGTAGTTTCACCAAGATTTATTAAGAAACTCATCAAATGAAATAGTAAGCTTGTGTTCTGAGTTTAATTGAAAGTATCAGAGCTATGCAACAATTGACGGAGTTTTCGGACGATTAAATGACTACAATTTCGAATATTTTCAATTATGAGTCCTATTTCAGTAACCACAACCCACTTGTAGTTAGATTTAAGAGAAAATAATTTTTTTCAAATATAAAGAAACGTCTTTATAATATTTTTTTTTACCGATATATGCATTACACGATTGAGTTTATAAACATTTCCAAAATTTACAAATATTTACTGAAAGCTAACAAACGTACTGATACATAACACGAAAATGCGCTAACACGTCCTGTGTCCAGAATGGAACAGGCTTAATTGCTTGTTTTACCTCACCATCAATTTGTACATTCATAATTTCGAGATCTACTTCCGTTAATGAAACAAAACGAGATTTACAGCTTTAAGTAAATCTCGAGAAAACAAATATTTGAGAAAATTTTCCATGAGGAACAGTGGGTGATCATTGCTGCATCAGGGGCTGTAACTCGTTCTACGCTTCTGCAGGTGGGCAGACGTCGAGTTTAAATGGAGCGCGGAATATGGAAATGTATACGGTTAATGAAACGGATGGAATGCCTCGGTTAACTGGTGTTGTTTTGTTTTTTTCTTCAATCTGTGCTCAGCTGGTCAAATGTTTCGACTCAGTAGAATGACGTATGGTTGATGGTTCTTAACTTTCTGTTGCCTGGTGTTGTGTTGAAATTTGTGTAAGAAAGAAAGAGGATGCATCGGTAATTAGAGCGAAAGGTAGAAATAGATGGACGGGTGAAAGAGGAACAATCGGAGAGTGACAGAGGAAGAGGAGGGGGGGGTGATAAAAAAAGGAGAGAGAAAAATACTGAATGACAGAGAAGGGGGTGTGGAGCAGTAGCGTAGCTAGTACTTTTTGGCCAGGGAATGTGTGGCGATATTTTTTTAATATCGACTAGGGCGCCAAAAAAAAAAACAACCGATAGTTACGTCACCTAGAGGGGAAAATTAGAACGAACCCACTAACAGACTTTTTGGTAACTGCTCCATACGTATCAATACATTTTATTTTGAATGTGTACTGTTCATTTTAAAATTTAATAATAAAAAACAACAACAACAACCAAAAAAGCTCTTTTTTAAATAGTAATATATTATACTAGCTGTACCCGGTAAAACCTTTGCATAGAGTTATATCCCCATAGATTTGATCGGTAGGCTAGGTTATTTTTTGGTTTCGGGCAGATCCGATTTTTTTTCATGATTGTATTTTAAACTGGAATACTGTTGTATTAATTCTTTACTTTCGATTTAACGCAGTTAAATTAGATCTTATTATTTATGGAAATTTTAGAAACAATGTCTCGTGGCCATTAAACTGGGCAGGTGAAGCTGGTTCATTATACGAGATTACAAACACAGAAATATAGAGTAGTATTGTACCTGTGGTCATCGGCAATATTACTCTTTTTCTTATTTAATTTTCGAAACAGCTTAAGCCGACCAGTGTCCTGTGGAAGACATCAACTTAAATATCCGCATTAGTGTTATTCATAGGATATTCGCTTTATGATTTTGTAGTTTCTGGAACAGGCCCCCCCCAGGGGGGGGGGTAGTCATTTCGCTGCTCTATTTAAGCGAGGCTTTATTGCTTACCGGTTTTTTTTTGGTCTCTTCTCTATTTCATTGGCTCGACAATTTAAAAAAAAAAAACTCGTCCATTAAACAGGTGTTTACATAATGTGTGTGTTGTGTGCTAATGACACTCGCATAAAGTGACGAGAGCGCTAATGACGTCAGGTGTGACTTTGGATAATGACATATACCGAGAGTGTTTCGAATGCGGTTACGAGAGCTAAGTAGATGCTAAATAAACTGAAACAGGAACAACACCACTACACACACACACACACACACCACTTCTCTCCCCCTCCCCTCCACTTCAACACCATCACCGTGACGTAATTCGCATATTTTCAACCTTACGAGTTAACAAATATATAATCCAACGATCTAAGGGGAAAAAGGAAGGGGGGCGTTGCTACTAAATATGCAGACAATTATCATGCAGCCCAGGTCAGTGTTTCTCAAGTGTGGGTCGCGGGCGAATTTCTGGTGGGTCGCGAAATATTTAAAATGTAAGGGTTCGAGAATGTATAAATCTATCTCTATATTTGTTACAAAACTCAAAGTGAAATCTATGTACGTGTATTGGATTGATTAAAAGTTTATTATCTTTCTTTGATTTAAGATAATTACAGCAAAAATGAAGGAAAATAGTGGAATAACGGTTTGTTTTTTTTTTTTTTTTTTTTTTTTTTTTTTTTTTTTTTTTTTTTTTTTATGTTTTATATTTATAAAATTTAATAAACAATTAATAATAATAAATTTAAAATAATTATTAATAATATTATAAATAAAAAAACACCAAAAATATAAAAAAAAAAAAAAAAAAAAAAAAAAAAAAAAAAAAAAAAAAAAAAAAAAAAAAAAAAAAAAAAAAAAAAAAAAAAAAAAATTATCATTTTATCCCATAATTTGTAAAATGTCAACACCATGCGCCGGATAAAGAAAGTGGGTGGGCGGGGGCGACAACTCTCAGAGAAGACGTCGTCACTTTTGACTGTTAATTGTACAAGAAACATGACGCATCTGTCACGAGACTAGGTAGAGGTCAATAATAACCAACCCCCCTCCACAACAATCGAGTTACGTTTGGTTTTATCGAGATGCATTTAGTTCAGACGAGTTACTTTTGGTTTTATCGTCGGATTCTATTTACTCAGCGGTTCGCCTACCCATGGTTTGTAACCCAGTAGGCAGTGCTGGGACCTAGGGATCTGGAGACCCGTGGGCTTTGTCCACTTTGAGGGGGGGGGACACTTGAATTTTGACATTCGACACACCACGACATGAGATAACGTACTCAATATTTAATGTAAAATAATGTTTGATGGATATCTCCGGTGTGTCTACCAAGAATACGGCGCGGTTACGCCTCTGCCAATAGGATTCGGTCACATTTTTTTATTATTTTTTTTTTAAAACTTTGAACAAAAACCTGAATACATTTTTAACATCTGTTAGGTTTAAAAGTTCTCACGAATAAGGTTGAGAATCAAGGTAATCAACAGTATTTTACAAAGTTTAAATAAACGACAAAGTCAGAGATTTTGGAAATGATAGTTTACAGGAGACACATTTTAACTTATTTATGTGTCCATATATATATATATATGCCAAACTCCACAATAAACCATGGGGATTAACAGCAGTGGTTCTAAAACTTTTGCTCTAACCCTCCCCCCCCCACCCCCCCCCCACCTAAGAAACATTTTCACTTATATCGACCCCACTCGCAATGGGGGGAAAAACATAAATCTTAAATTCCTGATGAATTAAATATTAACATTTTGGTCGTAACCCGCGGTTTGAGAGTTAACAAATCTCTCTACATTTATGTTCGTTTTTGTGTAAACACACACACAGACACACATCTGTTCACATTATCGGATCATCCATCACCCAGCAGAAACTTTCATTGCCGCCATTGTGTTTATTTATATATTTTTATGACTACAAAAAAATTTCCATTCATTCCAATTATTTCAATATTTTTTGCCCTATTTAATTGAAGAACTATTTTTTTAACTCATCATCTGCCCTTTATAATAATGCCCTCGGGGGGTGGGGGGGAGCAGTGAAAGAGAGAATAAAAAAAAATATAAACTGAACTATCTCGTTCTGTTCCCAGATAGTGATTAAATAAAGGAGAATTATAATATCAATGTCTGGAGTTAAACCCTGGATGTATTTATTATATGATCGAGTAAAGCCAGCTGGTGGACAATACCTGACAATCTTAACCACCATAACTGACCCCCCCCCAAATTCCTACATCATCTTACAATTAGTCCTCTAGGGGCAGGAGCAGAAGTACCTTCCTTGACAGAGATCCTTCATAAAGAAGAGAAATGCTCCCCCCCCTCGACCACCCAGTGGACATTTTTTTTTTAAGTGACTTGATTCTCATGAAGTGTAGGTCCCGGGTTGATTTCTATTTCATGACACTGGGCAGTATCACTAGACCACTGGGCAGTATCACTAGACAACCGGGCAGTATCACCAGACAACCGGACAGTATCACTAGACCACTGGGCAGTATCACTAGACAACCGTGCAGTATCACTAGACAACTGGGCAGTATCACTAGACAATCGTGCAGTATCACTAGACAACCAGACAGTTTCACTAGACCACTGGGCAGTATCACCAGAACACTGGGCAGTATCACTAGACAGCTGGGCAGTATCACTAGACCACTGGGCAGTATCACTAGACCACTGGGCAGTATCACTAGACCACTGGGCAGTATCACTAGACCACTGGGCAGTATCACTAGACAACCAGACAGTTTCACTAGACCACTGGGCAGTATCACCAGAACACTGGGCAGTATCACTAGACAGCTGGGCAGTATCACTAGACAACCGGACAGTATCACTAGACCACTGGGCAGTATCACTAGACCACTGGGCAGTATCACTAGACCACTGGGCAGTATCACTAGACAACCAGACAGTATCACTAGACCAATGGGCAATATCACTAGACCACTGGGCAGTATCACTAGACCACTGGGCAGTATCACTAGACCACTGGGCAGTATCACTAGACAACCGGGCAATATCACTAGACAACCGGACAGTATCACTAGACCACTGGGCAGTATCACTAGGCCACTGGGCAGTATCACTAGACAACCGGACAGTATCACTAGACAACCGGACAGTATCACTAGACCACTGGGCAGTATCACTAGACCACAGGGCAGTATCACTAGACAGCTGGGCAGTATCACTAGACAACCGGACAGTATCACTAGACCACTGGGCAGTATCACTAGACCACTGGGCAGTATCACTAGACCACTGGGCAGTATCACCAGAACACTGGGCAGTATCACTAGACAACCAGACAGTATCACTAGACCAATGGGCAATATCATTAGACCACTGGGCAGTATCATTAATAGGATGATTGCATGGAATGACAGTGACGGTCAGCTACTAGATGGGGACACGGGTGGTCGTTTGGTAAAGCGTCCGATTGTCGATCTTAAGAGTTCCTGGTTCGATCTCTAGTAAGAACAAATATATATTTCAGGTCATGGTTAAATTATATGACATGTATTTCCCGTTGTGCCTCCAAGGCCATTGCACAATCGGCCACAGTGAGGGGCGAAAGAAGGGCACTGCGAAAACAATTCCATTAATGTTTTATAGTTTATAGGATCTAAGAGATTTCATCTCATCCTTAGAGGGACCACACACACACACTCGATAAACAGCTGTGAAATTAACACAGCTGTCCAATACGAATCTAATGAATCGTTCGTGTGTGTATGTGTGTGTCTGTGTATTGAGTGTTGTTGGTCTTCTTACCTTCAATAGAGTAGCTCAGCTTGACGTCATCGTTGTCCACCGACAGGACCAGGAGGAGTCGACCGGGCAGGTCGGACTCTGTGATGTTCTCCTGGTACACGGACTGACTAAAGCGAGCCTTCTGCCGAGATCCCGTCCTCCTGGGCACCACCTCGATGGTCAGTCGCATAATTGACCTTTTGGGCTGGACACCGTTGTCCGTGGCTCTCACCTTAATGAAGAAATATGAAAGAGTTCACATCATCCACTGAACAAAACAACAACACGCAAACAAACACTGGAAGAAGGAAAGAGGGAGAAACACTTGAGGGAGATATTAAGATGGAGTAAGGAAAGAAGACATCAAGCAAACGATCAATGTATAATGACTCGGTGTAATTCCTTACCTAGCCCACAACGAGGCAATCACTCTTTACGAGAGCTTTGATGTAATGACAAATGATTGGACAGTCGAGGAAAGGATACGGGAAAAAAGAGGAGCGGTAAGCGAGTAAAGCAATCAACAGAGAGCACCTTGCACACAACTGATATTAGCTAACACCAGTCAAACAAACAAAACAAACAACAGCAACATTTGATCAACTTCAATACTACACAATTCAACATCAATATCAAGGTCCATCTTTAACACCAACTAACAACTTACAATCATAATTCACCAACTATTACATATTAATCAACATAAAATTAAATACAATAAAATTAAGAATGGTTTCTTACGGTCAGCTCAAAGGACGTGTCCGTCTTCAGGTCCCTCACGGCGTAGATTTTACCCGTCTCTTTCTCGATCCGGAACTGGGAGTCCCTGTAGCCCACGAGCGAGTAGCTGATGTTGGCGTTCCGGCCCTCGTCCCGGTCGTAGGCCAGGGCGCGGTACACGAAGATGTCCTCGCCCGTGTGGGGCGTGGCGAATACCAGAATGACGTTGGTCTGCTGCCTGCTGTAGAACTCAGGCCGGTTGTCGTTGACGTCCATGACCTTGATGATCACCCGTGTGGTGGACGACAGGGGCGGCACCCCGCTATCCTTGATGGTGACCTGCGATGGAGATCATTGAAAACAGTGAGAATATATGTCTACCTGTTAGTCTCATCTCATCTACATACGTCTGCCAGATTAGGTCTAAGCTGTAAAAGTTGAAATAATTTCAAGGAAATAAATCTTGGACACAGCTAAAAAGTATTATTTGACCTCCGGTGACCCCATGAAAAACACATAACTACGGCGTAGATGTAGTGAGAAATTAGTAACAGGGCCCGTTCGTGTGAACAGGCAGACCGGACAGCTACATATGGCCCCCAACTACCAAAAGGCCCCCACTTCCAGAATAAATTACTTGTCTCTAGTTGATCAGTTTGAGAAACATCGAGTCGGCATGCTACATAAAATAGAACAGAAAGAAATGATCATTTTAAGAAAGAAAGACAGAAAGATAGATAGAATGAAAGGAAAGATTATATAGAAAGAAAGCTGGAAGGTAGAAAGAAAGAAAAAAAAACAGAAAGAAAAGCTAATCGAGTTTAAACACTGGGGGATTCAGGAAGCCATTGTGGGGGATTCAGGGGTAGCCACTGTCAAACCAGACTTTGTTATGACAAGAAAAATAAGATCAAAGTAACACAATTTGTGGAGCCAATTTGGTTTTTTTTATTTACTCAGGTATTCTCAGGAGGTCATTGTGTGTGTGGGGGGGGGCTCGGAATAGCTTGTTCAGAAATCGATCTGCAAAAAGTCTTGACCACAGCTACTCCTTCCCTTTTATAGTAACCAGAACCTACTATCCTCCCCGCTCTTAGAGAACACTGCTGCTCCCTCCCCACTCTAGTGACCAGCATCTACTCCCCCCTCCTCTAGTGACCAGCATCTACTCCCTCCCCCTCCTCTAATGACCAGCGTCTACTACAAACACCTAATTGAATCCGCTTTGCGAAATTGTTGGAGAAGTTTGGGGTAGGGGAATTGGGAGGGGGCGGGGGGTGGCTGGGTGAGCGGCGAGGTAACATTCTGGTCAGCGGCACCCACTTTATAATCTAACCTCCCCTTCCCCTCCAACTCCAACATCGATTACGATGTCTGGAACTTTTGTCCAGTCAAGACAACTTCCGTCTAGTCAAAATGACCACTGGTTGAGAGTTTGCAAAGGGAAATAGGGAGGGGGTATGAAGATGAACTTAAGGGTTTTCGAAGAATTTATCTATAAATGGTTTTGGGGGGTAAGGGTGCGAAATGAGCTGTCGTGACCGACCATTGACCTTGGAATCCTAAATAGTCTGTGCATTAATAATAATGCCATGGCTGTCTTTATTGTTAAGTTTCCTGTTCACAATGTCAGAAGTAAATCAACTTTCTATTTCAGCGACGTCCCCAACGGTTTGAGGGTTCACATTAAACTTCTCATCAGTGCAGATAGGTCGCCGGTAAATTAAAAAAAAATACAATATCTGTAGAAATACACTAAGCTCATGACGTAGCAATGTTGACACGAAATATAAATAGGTCCGGTCGTGAGGTTTGAGCCATATGCTGAGCTCATGGAGAGGGTTTTAATATTACGGTTTACCACCACGAAAAAAAAAACATTTGTTATGAGCGTCGTCGAGGAGTGAGACATTATCATTGGTCAAAATAGTGTCAGCGCTAAACCCAGTGTTAGAGACAAAGAATACAACCCTCGACCACGTCCGGTTGTTAGTTCAGAATATTAGTGGACTGAATATGATCTTACATGTCAGTTACATTATTCATTACAAAAAAAAATGAAATAAAATTCTGATACGACTGAATAGACGAAGCAATAACTGTGTGGTTGGTCAATTCGTTGAGATACCACTAGACCGGGGGGGGGGGGGATATTAAATTATCAGATGATTCTGGCCAGCTCAGGAGTTGAGTCTGTAAAGACAATTAACTAGACATGACGGACCAACAGATGACCAGATGATTGATGATGGGGAGACGGACAGTGGCCCGTATTACAATCAAAGCAGTCCGTCTCTGCCCCATGATGTAAACTGACCCTATGCCAAAAACAGTGCGAGTTGCCCCACCCCCTACCACTCCTCCCATCAAGCGGTCAGAAAAAAAACCTTTAGACGGTGTTCCAGAGGTGTGAACGTCCCATCTTGAGCCGGTTCACGGCTGCTATGCTCATCAACAAGTGTGTTTGTGTGTGTGCGCGCACAAGTGTGCATGTGTCGGTGTATTACACCGTGGCCATTATTCGCTCAAGGCCATTCCACTTGTAAAAACATTCCATCCGGGCACAGACCAGTGTTGCTGTGGTGGCGAATAATTTCATACATTGAACCAGCCCCCTTCCCCCGACCCCCCCCCTCTTACAGAGATTATTAGCTTTAGCGTTAAAATGTTTTAAAAAGCCACGGTCCTTAAATAGCTGATACCGGACAATCCCTAAAAGTGACGCCCATGTGAATAATTGATGACCACAGAGGATCAGAAGCGTCACTGTCAAACTGGAACATGACAAGTAGTTCTCAAAACATTCGATGCCGCGGCGCGCTATATAATAAATCCCCAAACGGCTGAATAAAATAAATACACCCTCGTATTTCAACAGATCCTCAACTCTCTCTCGCCAACTGCCTCATCCACTACACTCTCACACACAAACCACTCGCGAGATTTAGTTTAATGCAATTTTTAAAAGAAAGTAGTCCACGAGAAGGTAGGTGTACTTTAATGTAATAAATGGGAACAGAATGAAATGAAATAAAAACATTAAACCGGGGGCTTTAATGAAATCACACCCGTCCTCATTTCCCCGATAAAGAATAACAACCCGTTTCCTGTTCCGACCACCCAGCCTCGCACCCCCCTCTCTCCTCTAACCCCTCTCTGAAATCCCTCCTCCCCCATCCCCACCCAGGTGCCCGTTCGTCTAAAAGAGATACTGTAGGGACAAGCTTTTATCAACACGTGGTCTGTCAAATTTTGTTAAATGTCGAACATAGAGAAATGTAGACCCAACCAATCACTTGCACAGACAGTCACGTGGGAAGGGGGAAAGTGTTGGATTATGGGGGGTGGGGGGGTATTTTTTTAGGGGGCACAGTGGAGAGGGGTTAAAAAAAAACTAAGGGTAAAAATAAGTCTAGACAGAGTTGACAATTCTATTATGACCGTTACAAAGTGATTTAATATTGGACAGGCTTTTCATTATAATCGCCGGTTGCTGTTGTTATTTTTTACACTGAAGGTTGTGATAATGGTTATTAGACAAGAATAATAAAAAAAATTACAATCAAATCGTGCCACTGGATGAATTGTTGAGAAAACAGTTGATCATAATCAAAAGAGACCCCCCCCCCCCGGCAGAGGTTGGGGGGTTGATACAGGGAAGATACACACACACAAATATTAAACATACATGGAGTATAATAAATAGAATGACATTGATTTAACTGAAGTATTGAATTCCAATGTTCAACGGTTCTAAAAAAAAAATTGCACACAAAAATTAATATTTTGAAGACTTGATCACCGACACTCGTGACTGAATGCTGACCAGAAGCTCACGGGCTTAACCGCCCTCAGTAATTGACATATTTAAAGAAATTATATACGAGTGATTATGAAATTGTGTGTTTGGTAATATTCCAGTGTTTCCCAAAGTGTGGCACGCGTACCCTCGGTCGGCGGGAGTACGCGCCACATCGGGCTAAAAATCGGGTAACCCAACACGACTGAAGCGAAAGTAATGAAGTGATGTGAAACCAGAAACGTCATAAGAGAATGCTATCCCCCCCCCGGGGTACTTAATATAAAGAAAATAAAGAAGGGGTGCATACATGTCTTAAGTTTGGGAAACACTGCAATATTCTTTGACGAAAAAAACATATTTTGTAAACGCATTCAAGAACATATATTTCTTAAATCACATAACATCAAAAAATTGTTCCCACGCATTTAAAAAAGAAAAGCTTTGGGTCGCGTTGCCACTATTTTGAGAGCCGCTCACGTAGACTTTTTCTTTTATTTCTTCACGGTGTATTGTTTACTGGATGATTACCTCATCTTCTTTAACTCCGGATTTTACGACCAGATTTATGTCATGGCCAAATTGGTACCGCACAGTTAACAAAACACTTCACTTGTTATGAAAACCTGGCCAGCATATGGCTCGGCCAATGTGGCATCTCGTTTTCAACATCAGCAAATTATTTTTCTTTTAGTGGTGGGGGAGGGAAGGGGAGGGGGGGGAGACAAAAAAAAACAAAAATGAATTTGCTTGCAACATCTCTAGCCGGATTGATTTTAATGAAGAAAAAACAACAATATTACATGGGAATCAACACCTAAATACACCCGCACGTACAGAAACATGGCGTGTGTGTCTGCTGGCTCACAGATACACATACACCCACCCACTCACTCACGTGCGTGGTTAATTTCACAAATGAAGCGATAATCAGCCAAAAAGCTTGGATAGATAACATAATAAAAATATATATCTATATAAATTATTATATAGTGTATTGATTCTCTATGCGGCATTATGAAAATTACCACTCTTGTATTGACATTATACAATTTTGTGTGTATTACTGGCGAGTTATTTGAGAAATATGTGGGCAAGGCATACAGCTGATTAAGGGAAAGGGGGGGGGGAGGGGTGATGGAGGAAATAAAAGTATGGCGAAGTGTTTATTGGAAAAGGAGTGAGAGGGAGGGGGTAGAATAACATGAAATTACTGTTATTTATCATTATTATTTGAACTCATTTTTCTTTCATGGCGTTGCGAACACACGCGTTAACAACACAGGGGTCAACACACATCGAGAATTGCCGATTCATTATTTTTTTTATTTATTAAAGTGAACGAAAAGAGTGAATCGGTCCATAGAGTCACACACCATTTCGAGCATCTGGTATTATGAGTGATGACGAATGCAGCTTTGATTACTCTACAAGTAAGAAACTTTTTCATCATGATTAACAAGCTCTCGATCACGGTCTCGGTGTTTAGACTTAACTTTCCATCCGACCGGCTTAACCACCGCCGTCGTAGTGCGATTGCAACGGCTTAACACGGCTCGCGAGTTTATAGCACAGACACAACCCCGATAGTAATTAGTCTTTCCCCAGTAGGGTGGGGTGTGGGTACCAGGTGAGAGAGAGAGGTAACAGTGCTTATGGGGTGGGGGGAGGAGGAGGAGGAGGGGTAACAAGAATCCCGCCACTCACCAGCTACGAGGTAATGACTCCCTCAGTAGGGCACCCAGTGACGGCCACAGGAGCAGATGGAAAGGAACAGTGAAATGGAGAGAGAGAGAGATACTGGAGATATTGTTCTAGTTAATGACTTTTTTCTTCTTAAAAAAAAAAAAGGTATGTGAGAGACAGGTAAGAAACATGACTTGCAGACAGGTGTCTCGGGCAGGTGGTGATGGACTTGGCTACCTTTTATTTTCCCCATACAGAGTATTTCAGTCTCACTTTGGAATTGTTCATTTATTTATTTTTACAGTAGTTAAAGAGTTGAGAAGTTGTTGTTTTTTACAGCAGTAACCCGGACAGGATTATAAAGCGGCAGGGGGGATAACTTAAAAATAAAAAAGTCATAGTAAATAATATATTTTAGTAGCACTAGGTGAGTTTAGTGGGTGTATACTGTGGGGGGGGGGGGGGTAGAGGGAGGTAGCACATCTCATCATCTTCACAATGTTTAGGTTAGCAGTGGTCAACTGGTAGTAACTATTGATGGACCCAGCGACTAATACATTTGTCCAAAGGTGGCAGAGGTCAATGACGAAATCTGAACTGGTCAGTTTTACCTGCCCCACGATTGGTATCACTGCGGCAAACTTTACGACTAAATTAAGAGACGGAAAAAGTTTCATTTTGTTTATGGTTCACCAATTTTACATCGCATCATTTTTATACATGATTATAGTTGAAATAAACGGCTGGATGTGAAGGCATTTAAATAAAATAAAAGAAGATAAATCAAGATTAGCTAAATGATGCATCAGTCACATTGGCATTGTGCTAGGCATGGGCCATTTACTGTTTATTAAAAAATATATATCAAAGAATTCCAACTGCAGCTTTCTAACATGAACATACTTCATGTCATTCAAAAATAAACAAATTAGATCATCCATTCACATCATTGCATCGAGCAATCATGTTAGATTACCTTTTTTTAAAAATAGAAAAAACTAATCGATAAAGAATTAAATGTTTAAACGAGCATGCTTCGAGAGACTGGAAATTAATTTCCCAATTGGTTTACAAATAGATGGAAAACATTCAAATATTAATAGAAGTAAAATGGGGGAGAACTCTATTAATAGTGTGGAATGAATCGTTTCATTGCAGCCCTCGCCCCACCGTCTCGTCTCGTGATTTTCAATCGTTAGAATATCGTCTGCCTCGATTTCCTCTTCTGACATGACCGCGTACATGTTGCCTAAAGGGCATGCGGAAATGGGCATGTTTTGTTCTAGCCTTAAGGGGAAAGGGAGAGAGAAACAGTCACTAGAAGAAGAAAAAAAAAAGAAGGAAACACAAATACACGGAATTAAATAGCAAGGGGAGGGAATCAATCATGTCAAATAATTGTCATTGATTTTTAGACAGAGGGAAAAAAAATGAACAACACTAATCGATGAATGGTAAAACAAAAAATACATCGGAAGAATTAATGAACTACTGAATCAAACAAGGAAAACTTTTCAAGCCTTATCCCGTGACGTAAGAATGCATTGATGTAAAAAAAAAATTGGGTAGAGATTTTCGGAGGAGCCAGACTCTTGAGCTGGTAAATCTAAACCAAATATTCAAATGGAATGTTCAGCCTGTATAACTTAATTTCACTTAAGACCCATTGTTTTTATATAGATTTCCACGCGTTACATTGAATTGGTTTTTCTTTTCATGCGTCTCAGGGTAAGGCGACATAAAGTCCCCATCCACTTGTACAAGCCCTCGCCTGTAGTTCCAGTAATGAATTCCAAGAAATATTAACATCCACTTGTTTAAGGCACAAGATGAACATCTTCACATGTTCCAAAAATATGTCACTTGCTACGTATGCCATCTCTTCACAGGAGCGTCTTTTTTGTACTTCCCGCCCTCGGCGACAGACCTCAGTGACTGGGACTGTTGGTATTCTTTAAATGCTGATTATTTATTAGTTATTGTTTTCTTACTTTCATTATTTAGTTTTATCAGCCTCCAGCCGCGTTGATGAACGAGGGTGGGGCTATGGCTAGGGGAAAAGGACCCCGGGGGGGGGGAAGCTTCAAATTCATCATCTAAATCTTTTCATCCAGAGGAAAGAAAATTAAAGGTGCACAATTGCTGGCAAGAGTATATACAGCCTGTTCAAAGCAGATCAATCCAGTAGATATGAAAATAAAATAAATAAGAAAAAAAAAGTTCTTTCGGTTATTAATAGCCTCTGGCAAGTCATTGCAATAAATTACACGGGCATCTACTTGGTGATTTCTTTTTAGTGCGGCTGGGAGTCGTCGGCTATTCAGGCTCTTGAAAAATGCTGATTTATTTATAGACACAATGGCCGGATTGAGGTGCGTGGAATGACAACTTAAATGTAATCAGTATTTGAGCAAAAATAGTTTTGAATTGGTAAGTGAAGGAAAGATACAAGAGAGAGAAAAAAAATTAACAAAATGTGACATAAACAAACATATTCTGTTAACAAATAGTGAATGGACTTAAAACTAATTTTGAAATGTGAAATATATATCGATGGATAACTAACTTTACGTGGATGCACACAAGTCTTAAATTAACAAACAAACTAAAAAAAAAGAAGAGAACCAATCATTTTTTGTCTTTTCAAAATGTTATAATTATATAACAGACATTTAGAACTTTAAAAAGTTGACAATGACGATAAATTAATCGGGAAATATTTTGAATGAAACAACAAACAAATAAACAACAACGGGGAAAAACCCAGTAATTCTTTGAACTGGGTATTAAAAATAAATTAGTTTAAAAATAAAAAAACAAAACAACAACTGAATTAACAAATTTTGTTCTATGAATAGATTAAAACATATTCCATCTAATGTAAGGTGTGGCACTTTTAATTAACAGAGTAGAGTGTCTGTCCTCCCAGACACAGAAGAAGGGTTCCAGAGAGAGAGAGAGAGAGAGACCATTAAAAACCAAAACGGAGATAGTGGACATTAGACAGGGAGCGTAAAACTCGTGTACGTCACGACGAGTACAGACGTTTATTACTTCCCCCTTGAATGACACGAGTGAGTCCATTGGGTGAGATAGAAGAACGGCACAACAAGGCACGTGACCTGCTGGCAGTGATTCCGTTCAATTTATGTATAGTCAAAGGGGGGAAAAATCAATAACTTATAATAGTAATCAATCGAATAGTCAGCGATTCATTCAGTGTCCAAGGTCGACGTCAAGTTTATCTACAAACAAACAAACAAAATCATTATCGCAACGGAGTTTCTGGTTCCGGATGAATTCCTTCCCTGAACACATTTTATCATTACGTATTTTCATCACCATCAATCAAAGTGATAAAAGATAACAATACAATAATGAACAAAATAAAAAACAGCGTACATTCACTTCTCTACACACAAATGTATTCATTTTTCTTTTTTTTTCCCACTCTCCCCGAGATGTGGTTTACAGCCTCGGTATGGATCCAAAATGGCGGTCGATATCGTCTGGAACAGAAGATGAAGCATGAGACACGGACGTGAAATCAACCGAAAGATTTGATACGAATTGAACGTATCGGTCATACCAGCGGCCGCAGCGTGAAGTTGAAAACAGCCGTTAAAGATCCACCCCCTTCTTCCCTCCCCCCCCCCCAACCAAGCGCAAGATGTTTTTTTTAAGTGTTCCTACTGTATTAAACGAAAGTACACGGAGGGGACAAACTAAATCAACAACACTGTACGTCTCATTCGTGCGCGTGCTTACGTGTGTGTGTATCTGTCTGTCTGTCACAGCCGCCTGGACAACATAATGGGCACTCGTGCGAAACAGTCAGAGCCCCCCCCCTCACCACCCGCTCCTACTTCCAAACACAGCCAAAACGAATGAAATATGAACGGACCCGGAAAGGGGGGGGGCTTTTAAAAACATTTGGACTGATCCATGCGTTACGACGGCCCTGTGGGTCTGTGTTTTGTAATTGTGTGTCAAGGTCAGGAATTAAACTATATTTTCTTACACAATCACTTAATTATATATATATATATATAAATATTTAAAAAATTCACAAATATAAAACAACATCACAATACACAGACATCACATTTTTGTCCAAACGGCTACTTCAGACGTAAACCGGAGATAATAAATTTATCAGTTTCAATAATAAGTTTATCAGTTCGGTAAATAACAAGGGCGGTTCAAGGTCAGTTGAAGCCCCCTGTAAGAGCAAAAAAAAAAAATGGAAGGATGGTAAAAAAAAATAAGTACTCAGTTTTTATTTCATGGGCCCTTCTTAGTTCACATGGCGCGCACCCTTAAGTTGGATCCACCTTTGGTAGCCAGAACAGTCTCGCCCAGACAGACGACCGCCTTCAATTCACACACCAAGGTCAGCCCTTGTTTGATATTGCTGTCTAAATCATTCTTTTTTTTCTCCATGTCATTTGAAACAGACTATCTGTGCCCTGTCCTGCCCCCCCCAACCCCATTTAATGTATACTGCTACGTAACTACACACTGCTTCTTGTGAAATGCATTATCAAACATTGATAACTTCAAACTTCCTCACAAAACAGTTTTACAAACTGTGTGAAACTCTGTCAAAACTGTAACAAACTTTTAACAAAAATGATTTTTAATAAATTGGACCCTTGTTTTCACTGCATGTTACACCCCACCTCCTTTCCCAAAATGACAAAGAGCTTAGATAAAATCATAAACTTGATTCAAAGGGGTGGGAGGAAGGAAGGGGGGGGGGAGGGACAAACAAATCTGTTGATAACCAATTGTTCGTATCACACATTATACGCGTCAGAACTCTTGTAGAAACGACCAAACAGCCTCGACAATAGATCGCTGGTTTTGTTTGATCCAAGCTCGTACAAAGTGAGACTTCACGAGGGCTTTCAAGAACCTATTGACCCAAGCTTCTGATAAATGTTCAGTACCACAACATTCTCTGCATAGAAACGGGATGGGGCGCGGTGGGGTGGGAGGTCAGAATTGTTCCCCCCCCCTCTTCGTCCCCAATTACACTCATGATTTATATATTTAAATGATTTTTGAATTCGCTTTTCTCTCTCAAATCTCACTGGATCACAGTGCGACGACATAATTCTACACTCGCCAAAGCTCAAGCCAGCGGGGTGGGGGCTGTTCTTATACCATATACATGTGGGCCTATGAACACGTAGCCCGCTCTATATTGGGAATATCTCTCGAGGTGGGGCTACTTTATAGACCATGTGCATCACTCTCCTTGTTTCCCCCTTTCAATGCAATGAGATTTTTTTTTTTTCGAATACCAGTGTTGGGGGTGGGGGTGGGGGTGAGGGTGGGGGGGGGTGGGAGGGGATGTTGAGAGAGAGGGATATATATATATATAAAGAGAGAGAGAGAGAAAGGGAGAGAGAAAAATAGAAAGAAAGGGAGAGAGAGATATATGGAGAGAGAGAGAGAGAGAGAGAGAGAGAGATAATAAGATTAACATGAGTTTATATAGAATTGACGTAAACAGAACAAAGATAACAACACAACAACACGTGCAGCCTTTTTTATTTTAAGTTGTATTTTGTTGTGTGTAGTGAAGAAATACCTCGTGAAACAAATCCCTCGTTACGCTATATACATAAAACAATATATCGATGTTCACTTTCTACCATCATCAGAATGTTATCTGTAAACTAGTATTAGAATATAACACGAGATGTGTACATGTAGAGGGGTAAAATATAACAGGTTGCGGGTGTAATCATAAATACAAGTCACACACACTGTGTCGTAGCAAACAAGTCTGTTTATATTTATGGTTTCATCCCTTACAACGAGCATTGCCGAGAAAGCAAACATTTTTAAAAAGAAAGATAAAACTCTCAAACCAATGACTTACTGTCAATATTATTGTGAATATTATTTCGTATTCGTCATGGTCACCATAGTTTGGTGCGACGATCGGGGATTATTTGTATTATTTTTTTTTATTTGACCGATATCACTGGAGCAAGGCGTATATACTGTGGGTCAGTGCTTGTTAATTAAATCTAAGTCTGCGGAATGAGCACTGGTGTTAGTCCGAGTGTGTGTGTGTATGTGCGGCAATTTTTTTTTTTTTTTAAAGTGACTCTGTGAATGAATTTGAGTTTGTTTTACACACAGCTGTTGCGGAAGAAGCTGTCACTCCAAAGTGAAATCTCTCTCCTCCACCTCCTCCTCTCTCTCTCACATTTTCTAATAGCCCCCCACATTATTCCCCATTCTATCCCTAACCCCACCCCCACTCCCTTCCGTTCTATGTCTTTAAGCAAAACACCAGGAAGTTCTCCACCGCAATCTGACAATCAAAATGGCTTCAATCCCTCTCGGTCTTATGGTCTTAAAGCTTCCCGCCAGCAGGAGCACGGGTACAATCTGTGCCATCAGAAGGCATTAAATGTTATTTCGAGAAATATTACTGGCAGACGACGCTCCGTATTATGCAGTGGAGCCGCCATCAGCCCTGGGTTGCAATGTATAATTATGTCGTCTGGTACAGGACCAGCAGAAAATAACGGAACGAGGCAAAATGTTCCGCGATTAGAGCGGGTTTTGTGGGGGAGGCTGTAAGAAAAAGTACCTATCAAGGCCCTATGAGAAAAAAGGAATTATAAGAATGTATACATGGTGATTGGGGAAGTAAAGGCGGCTGGGGCGTTGTGCTAACAAAACAATCCCTTCACATGCCGAGGTTATAGAAACAAATGAATTGTACACTTCATCTGCCCCGATGGCCCGTTAGGGTTAAGGAAACTTTACTTATACTTGGTGATGCCCTTTTGCAGGGGGCACCTTGGCACTGTACTAAAGTGATACGGAAGGCTGTGTGTGTAATGGCGAAGGTAAAATAAAAAATTAAAAAATAAAAAAAAGAGATGGGAATAGGGAGAGGGGGGAAAGAGGGGGAGGAATTGGTAGTGGAAGTTTGGGGGGTTTGGGGGGGAGAGAAAAAAAAGGGACGCAAAAGAGAAAGGATTGTGGGGGGTGAGTCTAGAGTGGAGGGGGGGGAATTCGTGGTTTATTTGTATTGTTCTATTTGATTTGTTGTATTTGATAGATATAAAACAAAGTCTATCAGATGTGTAATCACTTGTATGCAATGGCAACAGGAACATGGTGCGCTACAAGAAGTTAGAGATGGATTTCTGCAACCGACTTCGATACGCCTCTGCATCTCAGGTTCGTATCAATGCCTGGTCCCGGTGGGTACTTTCCATGTTAGGACGGGGGGGGGGCTAAACTAGAATTGTATTCCAGTCAGTCGGTGTGTTTTCCACGGGGCCGCCAACACAGGTGGCATGGTTTGAAGAAAAGTTGTATCTGCAAGATCTTTTTTGTGGAGGCATTTGGAATGTAACATAATGGTACTGTACTGGAACTCCTGTACACTTCGTCACACCGGTAATATGTTGCGATGCTATTGAAGAATGCATTCATTAAGGAGGAGCAAATGTGTGATCTTTTTCTTAGAATTATACAGCTTTAAAAACAAAGGCGAAATATGTCTGTACATAATGACATACAGATACACACATTGCGGTCAAAGTGTTCAATTTCTTTTTTTTTATTTTAAAACATTAACATTTGTAAAACAATGGATTAAAAAAAAAACTATTTATGGTTGGAATTTCCAGGTTTAAAAAAAAAAAAAATTACAAAAAAATCATTGATAACGAAATTGGGGTCATTTGTCGAACATCTGCGCCATAAAAGCATATGAGAGAGAGAGAGAGAGAGAGAGAGAGAGAGAGAGAGAGAGAGAGAGAGAGAGAGAGTTGGTGTTGGTGTGTGTGTGTGTGTACATAAGACAGATTAAAAAGCATGACTCCTTTATCGCTTATCAGAGTTACATATCCAAAGAACACAATGGAAGTAACCAGTGTGCACTCAAGAAGTGCCCAATGTCAAAACAACGCATTCATCATTACAGGTGACATGGATCAGTTGAGCTCGTCCGCGTTTTTTTACTTTTATCATGTATTTTGATGTTGTTTTTTTTTACCCTCTTCCATTGGCTCGTGTAAGAACTGGCAGATGACTTGACAGCTCAATGTAACACACACACACGCACACAGAAACTCGTGCGGTTAGTGAAACATTCAAGATTACACAAAGTGGTACTAAGTACTAGCGGGTAGTGCAGAAACTGTTTTTTTCTCCTCGAAATCGATCATTGATCTGAATTGATTTGTTTCTCTCTGGCCGCCCCCCCCCATCTGGTTTTTTTTTGGTAATAAATCTACCCGGATGTACAGAGTGTGAAGGTGATTTAACGACCTGGTGAAACGGATATCCATTGTTTTAAAGGTGATGACCTTGTGCCATCCAGGTGGAGAATACAAAAAGGTGTTATTAAGTGGTGGAAATCTCTAAAACAAAAGTAGTAGAGGAAATATAGGGGGGGGGGAGAGAGAGAGAGAGAGAGAGAGAGAGAGAGAGAGAAGGTGTGGTGGCAACGGGAGAGGGAGGATGGGAAGTAATGTTCCTGAAAAGGTGAGGTGTAATTTGTATTGGTGGAGGGGGGGGTGAGGGTGAAGATGAAATCTTTAAAAAAAAATAAAAACCAAGTGTCACACTGACAGGTTAGGAAAAGTAAAAACTGCAATGAAACAACTCGGAGTGAACTACTGGTGTGTGTGTGTGTCCTGTATGTGACACAAACTTATAACTAGGTCATATGGTAGAGTGTCCAGCATCAAAGGTGGAGTGGGGTGTCAGTCCTCCCTTGGGGAAACGCGTCTCTTGGATACTATTTTAATCAATACAGCACATTACTTTTTATTTTTATTTTTTTTTAAACTTTTGATTTGATTTTCTATCCCGGTAAATAGAACTAAAACCTTTGTAAAATGAAATGCGTGCGTAATCGAAGACTCGATTATAAACAATAGATTGATGAATCGGAAATTAGACTTAAATTTATCCGATTCCGATACAAACAAAAAAAAAAAAAAAGATTGAAAAATAATTTTGATATTTACGATTCCAAATTTTCTATCATTATCTCATCATAAAATTTCGAACAGACAGTTGTGAAAGTGAGATATTCCAGAGATGAAGAACCATCTAGGCACTACGGGAAACAGAGGTTACGATCACCATGATCTATAAAAATATTACATTGGTTTCTCAGCCAAGTGATCGAACCCGTGACCGTCGGGTGGACAGTTGCCAAAACTCTCACCGCTCAACCATTCGCCCCGCTCGCAGTCGGCGTGAGCGCAATTATACACTCTGGACCTGGGGGGAGGGGTGAGGGAGTAAAGAACGACTGGACATTCACGTTGAAATAAATAATAATAAGTCGCCAGTCTGTTATTACTTGGAATAATGACAGTTTATATGTTTCTATGTTAATGTGGAAGTAAGTCCGTGCGAGCGTGTGTATGTGTGTCGGAGTGTATGTTTGTGTCGGTGCGTCTGTGTGTGTGTCGGTACGTCTGTGTGTCGTGTCGGCGCGTCTGTGTGTGTTTGTCGGTACGTCTGTGTGTCGTGTCGGTGCGTCTGTGTGTCGTGTCGGTGCGTCTGTGCTTGTTGGTGCGTGTGTGTCGGTGCGTCTGTGTGTCGTGTCGGTGCGTCTGTGTGTGTTTGTCGGTGCGTCTGTGTGTCGTGTCGGTGCGTCTGTGAGTGTGTCGGTGCGTCTGTGTGTGTGTGTCGGTGCGTCTGTGTGTGTGTGTCGGTGCGTCTGTGTGTGTGTCGGTGCGTCTGTGTGTGTGTCGGTGCTTCTGTGTGTGTGTCGCTGCGTCTGTGTGCGTGTCGGTGCCTGTGTATGTGTGTGTTGATTCGGTGCGTGTGGTGAACTCAATTTGAACCAACCATTGATTTCAATCCGGGCACCAACAGAAACACTTTTGTGTCTTCAGAGTAAAATTAAATCATTCGTTTCTTGGTGTGTGCGTGTGTGAGTGAGTGTGAGTGAGTGTGCATGAGTGTGCATGAGTGTGAGTGCTATTTGGAAAGTGTTCGTGACCCTAGAATTGTAGGTCAGTTGAAAAAAGGGGGCGAGGATTGGGGGGGGGGGAGAGTAGAGGAATTGTACAGGTTTTTTTTTTTTAAATTATTGATTTCAATTACTTTTTACGTGACAAGACTCTGTGTGTGTGTGTGTGTGTGTGTGTGCACTGGTGTGTGTTCGCGCGGGTTTGTGAGCGCGCAAGTGTGTGTGTGTTTGTCTATTAGTCTGCCTGTTCATACACTCGTTTGGCAGTTTGCTTGCATTTATTTCTATTTTTTTTTTACATTACGACAACAGACAATGGACGTCAAAAGTCAATAAAAACAATGGTCATCTCAAGTGGGTGGTCATAATGTCAGACCGACAGAGGCAGGATCAGGAATAAAATAAAACATTGAAATAAAAATAAAAATTGAAAGAGGGGCGGGGAAGAGAGGGGGAGCGGGGCTGGTGTTTGAAATAAGCTGATAATAGTCTACATTGTAATGTCCCCCCCCTTCCCAAAATCCCTTTCGGGGTGCGGATGGAGGTTGTGAGTTAGTGGGAATGACGATCCAGTCACGTGATGAGGCTAATGCATAAACAAGTAGGACAACCCTGACCTGCTTCAAAAAACCAATACATCGTTGTTGTTGGGTTTGTTGTTTTTGTTTTTTACATAACAATCAATTCTGGTGTGTACACACAGACTGGGCCATTGGTGGCCACTGGCCAAAAACATGATGCCGATTGTAGGAATGTGGACACAGTCCAGTTTTTCAAACATCATTAAGAGCTCACACCATAGTCAATATAACCTGATCCAGTTGGGGATGGGTTGGGGAGGGGGGGCGTTCTAACCTTTATTTAAAAAAAAAATATATGATTTCAATTTTGGATGGGAGCCGTACTAGACTCAACAAAGAGACACATGTGGCTCAAAGGCCGCAATCGGGCCACCGAAGTAAAGTAAGGTTCCCTTAGCCCTAACGGGCCCATTAGGGCAGATGAAGTATAGAATTCATCTGTTTCTATAACCTCGGCATATGAAGGGATTGTGTGGTTAGGACAACGCCCAGCCGCCGTTACTCAAGCCAGGTACCCATTTAAAGCCGGGTGGACTTGTGGAACGAAGGTTTGAAGCTATAAGATGTTTATAAGCGTGGATAACGTCTGGACAGAGAACCACATGGACGATTGGGTCAGGTCATGGTAGAGGTCGAAGGACACGTGATTTGACCAAAGTCCGAACGGAAGGTGAGACATGGGCGTGGTCCAGAGACAGCTAACATTGGGGCAAGGTGTGAGCAGAGACTGACTTTAATACGTGGGAGGAATGGGAGACGTAAATCTAGCTCACTTCCTGCACCCTACAGCGGTACTCACCTCCAAGGCGTGCTCATCCTGTTTCTCCCTGTCCAGTGAGCGGCTGGTCCTGTCGGTCGTGCTGATGATTCCTGGAGACAGACAAATGAGAACACGGTGAGTAATTGGCCATTAAGGAACACACAGTGAGCTTCACACAGATAACATAGCACACAACATGTTTCATACGTATAAATAATAAACAACATGTTGCCTACATGTAATTAACAAACAAAATCAGAAAGAGCATTGTTTAATGTTTTTTGCGCTTTTTTTTGGGTTCCACCCCGCCCCCCCCCGGGCCCGGGTGGGGTCTGGTTTTGTCCTGTCCCTACCCAACCACAAACAATTATTTGTTTTTTTTTTTGCCAAATTTTAAATTATGGGAATAAAAATAATAGTTGTAGCGGGTCAGAGTGTTTCCCCCATTTCTATCAAATATTTTTATTGAAATAATAAAAAAAAAAGAGAGAACCCATTATAGGGAGGGAGGCGGGGGGGGAGGGGGAGGGGAGGGTGGCCAGGGGGGGGGGGCCGGAGCCGAACGCGCCCCCCCCGCCCATTTCATGTCATCTGTACTGGTGTTTTTGGTTGGGGGAGGGGGCCGCGGCGCGGGGGCGGGCGGGGGCGCCTGTCGCCCCCCGGTGCGGTGAGTGCGGGCAGCGGCGAGGGGGGGGGGGGTGGGGGTAGTATCTACTTATCTGTCTGTATGTCTACCTACTTATCTATCTGTCCGCCTATCTGTCTGTCTTATCTATCTACCTATCTATCTGTCATTCTGTCTGGCTATCGATCGACCTATTTAATAATCTATCAATAGATTTTAAAATGCATGTATTTTCAAAGTGTATTACTAAACATGGTATTTTATACCCTATACTCAAGTATTTGTACTTTGGTTGGTTTAAACAAGCAGAGTTCAACTTTGTCTTTTATGTATTTGCATGACAAAAACATGTTTAATTTAATTTTGTTCGTAGCTAACAAGTATTCAAACTATCCCTCCTGCCCAATATACATGTGAGTATTATATATGTACAAATTATCTCCCGACAATATATTTGTTATTTGTGTTACGTTCTGTTCCAAATATCCCACATGTCACTGCTGACCTAACTCGGAAATAAGAAATTTAATAAAAAAAAATGTCTAAAAGTTTGTCAAAATTTAATGAACGAATTATTTCGCCTTCATCAAGACTGTAATAAAAAAAAAGGGGGCAAAAGAATATAAGCCCCCTCGAGCTACCCTCGTCGTGGGAAAGGAAATCGACACAAGGGAGAGGAGAGGGGTCTTATTCCATGGATTACGTATGTTATTGTGTCTACCCGTGGAACGAAGAAGTGAAATAATATCATGGGGGGACGTACAACCCGGTACAGCCCTGCACACAAGTGAATTCAAATATTTTTTTTTTTTAAAAAGGTCCATTGGAAGGGGAAACATAAATATCGATATATATTTCACACACACACACACACACACACACACGTATGTATGTATGTATATGTATGGGTTAAAACTGGGGATGAAAACTAATATCATGTAGCATTAGCCAGACAGACAGTTGGATAAGTAGAATAGTAGATAGATCTAGCAAAACCGTCGTCAGCTAATCTTAGGCCCCCTGACAATCAGACAACAGAGACCCTCCCCGAAACTTCACCGAATGTTAAAATAGCCCCCCCCCCTCTTTTTTTTTTCATTTCAACGGGCCTGACTCAAGACACGGCCAAAGGTCAATTAAAACGCTATTCCAGGGCATCTCCCTGCCTTTAATGATTCACCAATGTCTTGTAGTGCGATAGTACCAAGTCTTGGCATACGATGGGGGGGGGGGGGGGCTAGGGCTGGGTGAAATAGTTCACTATGTGGGGTGCGGGGGATGGGGGGGCCGTGGCAGCACGAAAACAAGATTAAAATGGTGGGGAAAAGGGATGGGGCTAATCTTTAAACTCAAGGTGTAAAACCTTTCAAATTCAAAGACCTTAATTTATACGGACATTTATCGGGTGCTGCGTCTGACGGTGGACTTCTGTCCCAGGACGTGGACGTTTTAATGAGGTGGGGTAACGGTTGGTATGGTCGGGACTATCATGTGGGGGGGGTACAGTTGATGTGGTGAGCATATAGTTTATAATGTGAGTACAGTTGATGTGGCGGGTAGAGTTCATGTAGCGGGTACAGTTGATGCGGTGAGCATAAAGTTTATAATGTGAGTACAGTTGATGTGGCGGGTACAGTGTTTATGTGGCGGGTACAGTTTGATGTATGGCGTGGATACATTTGTATAGCGGGGTACAATTATGTCACGGGTACAGCTGATGTAGCGGGTACAGTTGATGTGGTGAGCATACAGTTTATAATGTGAGTACAGTAGATGTGGCGGGTACAGCTGATGTAGTGGGTACAGTTGGTGTAATGCGGTACAGTTGTGTAGCGTGTACAATATCTGTGATTTGAACAGTTGAAATAATGGATACAGTTCATTAAAAAAAAATTGCCGCCATTTATATCCTGTAGTAGGTACCAGCTGGTACAGTAGGTACAAATAAACATCGGGTACAGTTTACTGAGACTGTACATCTATGTACGCGAGCATAATGTTCGTACGCGGTCGGTCTAAATTGTTTTTTTTTATTACTTCGTTCCGTTCATCTGACCTGTGTCCACCAGTGGTCAAATATTGATCTCACGATGTTATGATTGATGATGTGGATCTTCCTTTCTTTTGTTATCATGAACCGAGGAACCGGAGAAAGGGGGGAAGAAGGGCTGACAGTGTTTGTGTGTAAGGGGGGGGGAAGAAGTGGGAGGGGGTGGGAGGTCAAGATGTTCGTCAAGGTCACAGCATTAAACAAGACGAAAGGGGCGTGGCGGGTTGACCTGTCGGGATGCCAGGAAAATGAAATCTATTATATCTTAAGAATTGAAGATCCACAACATTTTGTTACGTGGTCTCCAACGTTTTGGATACCGCCAGGGGAACGTGAGTACAGACTGAACATCACTGTGAGCCAATGTAAGTTCACAGCATGGGAGCAGAGCTGTGCCGTACGGTTGTTCAAAGCACGCGGGCGACAGCCATATTAGGTAAGTGAAAATCTTACATTAAAAGACTTCATTTTGAATTGAAAAGGGGGGAAAAAAAAGTCCTGTCTGAATATCAATGCTGGTTGCAACAGGGCGGAGAATAGGTTTAGCGCGGCGCTGGATGGACAACCCCCCTTCCCTCCCACTGTTGTTTTTTTTTTCCCTTTAGCTCACATGATCAGATTCTGAAAATTAAAAAAAAAAAGATTATATAAATGGAAAAATAATAAATATATGTGTGTGGGTGTGTGTGTGTAAGAGAGATGAGATAGAGATTAGAGATAGATAGAGATATAGATAGAGATCGATATAGTGTGGGGGGAGGGAGGGATTGAGGGAGGGAGGGAGGGAGGGAGAGAGAGAGAGAGAGAGAGAGTTCTGGCATTTACAGATAAAGCTTGCTATGTCCAGGATTTATAACTAAAAAAATCAATATATATATATATATATATATATATATATATATATATATATATATATATTAGACCATTGTGGACGTTGTCCATTGAAATATATGTACTTCAAAATTCTGAAGTAAACAAACTTTCCTAGTTATCCTGACTTCATTTTTTTTTTCGACACTCGACCGTAAGATCGAGGACTTGACTTTTTTTTATTTTACTCAATTCACGAGTAGCAACTAAAAGTAGAACTACTTCTTGTTATATTTCATATTGAACACCATTATCTAGCACAGCCTCTCCATTGTACAGCTGTAAACCTCTCCATTGTACAGCTCCAAACATCTCCATTGTACAGCTGGAAACCTCTCCTTCGTGTAGCTCCAGGCCTGTTTATTATAAAACTAATACATGCATGAAGTTTATATCCAGTTTACTGTGACCCATAAAGGTATGTTCAGAATGTACCTGTACTATGCTGACATCTCCAGACCAGGTGACATTCAGAGATATGGGCAGGTCGCATACCTTGGGAACATTTAAAACAAAACCAAACAATCTTTTTCAAGGGAGGGGGAAAAAATTCAGAATAAATTTTTTTTATTGTGTTTATAATCGGAATTTCGTGTATAAAAAAAATATTTACGTTGGCATGCACAAAAAAGTTAATACCAGCTCAAGTGTACTTGTTGAAAACAGGCAGGGAACAGTTCATACAGGCTGTGTATTCAACATTCACTGATACTCAATAATAACAATAACTGTCTAACCCGATAGTTTAATCTGTCGGTATCGTTCGATGGTGATGAAATGGGGGCCCTCAAAGTCAAATTTAGTTCGACGTCCATCAAACCAGATTCAGTGCCGAACCTAGGGACTTGGGTGCCCTGTGAGGGGGGGGCTGGCCTCTTTGGAGGCCCCTGCATTTTGACATTCGACATCATGACATGAGATGATGTACGTAATTTTTGATGTAAAAATGTTGAGGGGGGCCCGGGATGGGGTCATGGGACTTTCGAATTCGGACCACTCCTCCCCCCTCCCTAGTTACGCCTCTGACCAGATTACTATTATTTTTTTTCCGACTATTTTGTCATTTTTTCCCCTAAATTAAATTTTGACTTTGGTGTCCTCAGATATAGTCAGTTGTTGTTTTGAGACACGACAGCGCTCGTCTGTTGACTGCCTTCTTAGAATCTCCTCCTCCTTCAACCGCCAACATATGTATCTCCTCCTCCTTCAACCGCCAACATATGTATCTCCTCATCCTTCAACCGCCAACATATGTATCTCCTCATCCTTCAACCGCCAACATATGTATCTCCTCATCCTTCAACCGCCAACATATGTATCTCCTCATCCTTCAACCGCCAACATATGTATCTCCTCATCCTTCAACCGCCAACATATGTATCTCCTCATCCTTCAACCGCCAACATATGTATCTCCTCATCCTTCAACCGCCAACATATGTATCTCCTCATCCTTCAACCGCCAACATATGTATCTCCTCATCCTTCAACCGCCAACATATGTATCTCCTCATCCTTCAACCGCCAACATATGTATCTCCTCATCCTTCAACCGCCAACATATGTATCTCCTCATCCTTCAACCGCCAACATATGTATCTCCTCATCCTTCAACCGCCAACATATGTATCTCCTCATCCTTCAACCGCCAACATATGTATCTCCTCATCCTTCAACCGCCAACATATGTATCTCCTCATCCTTCAACCGCCAACATATGTATCTCCTCATCCTTCAACCGCCAACATATGTATCTCCTCATCCTTCAACCGCCAACATATGTATCTCCTCATCCTTCAACCGCCAACATATGTATCTCCTCATCCTTCAACCGCCAACATATGTATCTCCTCATCCTTCAACCGCCAACATATGTATCTCCTCATCCTTCAACCGCCAACATATGTATCTCCTCATCCTTCAACCGCCAACATATGTATCTCCTCATCCTTCAACCGCCAACATATGTATCTCCTCATCCTTCAACCGCCAACATATGTATCTCCTCATCCTTCAACCGCCAACATATGTATCTCCTCATCCTTCAACCGCCAACATATGTATCTCCTCATCCTTCAACCGCCAACATATGTATCTCCTCATCCTTCAACCGCCAACATATGTATTTTAATGACGTATAACGCTGTTAGAATTGAAATAATACAGCTCGGGGGTGAGGGGGGGATATCCCCACATACGCCAACCTTCATACCCATATAGGTTTTTAATAACCACAACTGAATGCCCTGTGGTATGAAAACCAGGTCAGTTCGATTCGGGATACATTAAAAGGTACAACTAACAACAACAACAAAACAAATACAATATCCAACAAAAAAAAAGACGGTAGATGAATCCAATGCAGGTGGATGGGCGATACGAATTTACAACAAAAAAATAAAAAAAAACGACCAAATTTAAATGGCTCTGGTAATACTATCCTATTACAGCGATTCATTGCCTGCATAGTTTGGCTTGAACCATTATTTCGCTTGAATGATCTATTGTATACAGGTGGCCTATTATTTTTTTTTATATTTTTAAATGCCCTAACGAGTGCACACACGCACACACACACACACATACATTGTGCGGATATAACGTAAGCGGCTTCTAGAGCTGGCAGGTGACAAGTCAGGTGACGTGTTTTAAACTTTTTGTCTACCTGTCAGCAGGCCACGCCTATTGAAGGAATGAAAATTATGAAGTGAATTGAATTCCAGCATTAAGTGAGACGAATAGCGGAAATATATAGATATATAAACTGTTAATAAACTCAAGAAATATTGTTGTAAAGTAGCATATATATATATATATATATATATATATATATATATATATATATATATATATGACATTTTCTTACAGTGTAATCTAATTATTCATTGAAACTTAAGTGCTCAGAAACAGCCAATAGAGAACAGTAATGTACAAAAAAAAAAAGGTTTCTTACGTCAATACATTTACTCAGAAAGTTTATTCACTCGCTAGCATGTCTCGGTCTAAGATTTGAACAGCGGCCAAAGAAAAGTAATTATATGGGTTTTTAAAGCAAAGTGTATTTAAAATTAAAATGCCTAATTTAAATTTTAAAAATCATGGGCGAGAACTAAGATTCCCTGTGGATAATATCTGTCTATCTGCTGGTTGGGGGTTGGGGGAGGGGGGGGGGTTAAGAGAGAGTTAAGTGTTCCTTAACTTGCTTGTTGAGGCAATTCGTCTTGTAGTGATACGTCTCTGTAACGAGGTGCCGTGGTCTACTGGATACATCTATCAGCTGGACGTTGGTCATTTGATCGATTTGAAGTTATTTATTTATTCTCATTTTCTGAAAATGTTTTTTGTCCTCCACTAGACGGTCTAGTCGTCAGGTCTTGAAATAAGCCGTTGACCCCCATGAAGTAATCTAAAAAGCAGCAGCACCGTGTGACGTTTAATGACTTAAAGGGGAGATCACCGCTGGGACCCGGGGAGTAATGATCTTTTGTAATGAAGATGCGTGCCTGTCACGTAAAAGTCTGCTTGATACAGTTTCAGGGGTTGGGAGTGGGGGCTAGGGGAGTAGTGGGGCGTTGGTGAATCCCGGAGTTTAAAATAACATACCACGCTGACGGACAGACACACAGACAGACAGACAGTACGTCATGAGGTACACATACACTTGGTTTCAATCGTCTGCTAACAAAACTTGTGCACGTTTATTTCTTTTACAAAGACGAGCCAAAAGACTGAGGCCTTAGGGGTAGGGGAAGGATGACCTATCGCACACACGACCCATCTGGTCAATAGTCCCCATACACAAATGTCCAGTTTAACGTAATCTACAGAGGACCCGGGGAAAAAAAAGGGGGGGAGCACACACTTTTTTTTTTAATTATAACATTATGAGCAAGTATCAAATGCAATCGAGGCTCGTTCAGTATTTAAATAAATCCAGCAGACGACAGTCATATTTTTTGGTCTACTTTTATTTTTCTCACACAACTATTTGTATGTTGTTTGTGTGTGTGTGTGTGTCCTGTAGTAATTCAATATGTCAGCATGTGTCAACAGAATATTTCATCAATAAACTACGAAAGTATAAAAGTTCGTCTTAAGACACACAAAACAAAACGATTCATTATACGTTCATTTGATTTTACGGACATTTCACTCAACAATCTTATAAAATGAATTCAATTGGCGGCTTTGTGTGTGTGTGTGTGTGGGTGGGAGGGGGTGTGGGAGGGGGTGTAAGAAAAGAAATAAAAGAAAGTAATGTGGGCCAATCACCTGGTCTTGATACGTTCTATAGAACATTATATAAACATACAATAAAACACCGTGATAGAACATTAGCCAGTGTGACAGCAGGGATGTGTTCAATAGAACTGAAGTAATTATCGTCGACAGGGGAAGATGACCCTGTATGGATTAAGAATGGGAGATGAGAGAGGAAGGGAGGTGCAGGACTGGGGGGAGGGGAAGAGAGAGAGAGGGGGTAGAGTGAGTGAGTGAGGGAGAGTGAATGTTAGGATGACATACCAGGAATTAATTTAATGGAATTAGTTTATCGACTTGCCCTGACCAGGTACGGTGGCGGAGGTAGGTTTGTCCAGGTATTTTGAACAGGTAACCATGGAGACGAGGAAATACAACACACAATGTACGTTTTTTTTTTTTTTTTTAATTTTCCTCTATACCATGTGTTTTGTATAACGGCCACCAGACGATGGAGAGCGGAAGAAGTTCTATTTGGATGAAATACAGCGTCAAGAGAAGTGGCTTTTTATATTGAATCAGCAGTATATATATATAGAGAGAGAGACACATTAAATAGACTACACACAGGTGAGTTAAACAGGCCCCATGCACAGGTGTGTATATTTTAATGTGGTGAACTGAAAGGACACACTGTCAATCTATTTATCTATCCATCTGTTCCGTCAATCAGTATCTATCTATCTATCTATCTATCTGTCAGGGTATTAAGTGGTACCATTGTTCTCTGCCATCATTGTCTGGGTATTACTCTCTCAATATTATTGATGAGGCATTGCAGAGTTTAAATATTGTTATTATCTTGGAGGCGTGTTTGTGGTAGCTGTGGCTCTTCTTTCATTCCACTAATCAAATACCAAATAATGTGCGAAGACAGTGTTCTTTGCTGATTGAAGTTTATTACGATACAATAATATAGAAAATACGATAAAATAAGTTCACTGTACACATTGTAAAAATAATCTGTTAGATCACCACATTTCTAGTGAGAACTCCATTATGTTCTAAAGATACATCTGTATTATATCCAAGTACAAATACACAAAAACTTATCTAGAAAATATATCTCCATCATGGAGGTGAACTGTTACTCTCATGATCACTCACAATAATATTTGCAATATCCTAACAAGGAAAAAAACATCGACACGTCTGTCGTGTACGAGAGTGATCCTTCAACTGGCAAAAACTCTCTTCCGGAAATATAAAAATTCGGATCTCAGTTAAATAAAAAGTGATCCTAATGTTTACGAAACAATTATACCTTTACACTATCTATCTATATCTATCTATCTATCTATCTATCTATCTATATCTATCTATATCTATCTATATCTATCTATATCTATCTATATCTATCTATATCTATCTATATCTATCTATATCTATCTATATCTATCTATATCTATCTATATCTATCTATCTATCTATATATCTATCTATATCTATCTATCTATCTATATATATCATCAACTGCGAATATTTCGTTTTAACTATCTATCAAAATTTACCTATCAATAAATCATTCATCAATATTTATATATAAGTTATTTATATATTAAATTATTCATAATGTTTTTGTGTACCAGTATAATTCAAATAAAATATAAGTAAAGATTGATATCAAAAGATCTATTAAAAATATCTATCAATTAGCATACGTCATTCTCTATGTATCTATCAATAACTATCTATCAACTATACTTATCAATATTTAATAGCTAATACAAATCTAGTGATCAATACATTTTTAAACGTATAATTATATTCAAATCCACCTCTTAATCGTTTATTGATTTATGTCTGTCTGTCAGATAACAATATACGACCAAAACATAAATTATTATTTTTTTTTTAAATCAATAATATTTTTCATAATTAGATAAAGATGGACCTGATGAAGTGGACAATTAATGGACAATCTCTCTCGAGGTGCTTTGTATTTTTATTTTGTTTCACTCCAGACCACCAAGAATCATTATGTCCACTCGGTCGAGCCCGTCTAATGGACACAACATCATCGATTGACGGCGGTGGTGGACACAGAAATCCATTCCAGTTGGCCAGAAAAAGCTGTGTGTAGCTTCCGTGTGGCGGCCATTAATACAAGTCCTCCCCCACCCCACCCCAGCCCGCCCCTGCCAGGGCCGTCACCATAATAGTGGACACAAAACTTCCATCAGTCTGTACAATAACGTAGTCTGACTTGGATATTAAAAACAACAACGGCAACAACAGGCAATGGCGAAAGTCCCTGTGGTCCAGGTAAAAGCAGTAAAGTACAAATGACCTTCTTGCATTGAATACACAGGCACGAAACACGCGTTGGAATATTTCGCTGTCATAAAAATAAAAATATTCAAGCAACTCTCACTGTTGACCACTGGTCAGTATAATGCCCGCTACAGTTAATGGATATTTAAAGAAAAAGAATAAACTGTCATTCCGATTCCCCCACCCCTCTCCATTTTAATTACCTTGACCCATTAAGTACTAATAGGATAGTAATTGAAGACAGTTACAAGCCGGGCAGGTGGGGGGGGGGGTGCTATGAAGGAAACAAGAAATCCAGTTTCCATACTGACTCTGATCCACAGAGAGCCGACCTGAACTAAAGCAGAAATAAAGTGTTGAGTAGATGGACCAGTAGTGCTCTCGACTTGTCATAACGTCATGTGGAGGAGGATGTGTAAACAGTACCAAAAACAACAACATAGAACCATCTTATTTACGTTGAAACTCGCATTACTCGATATGTTGGCAGCACGTTACACGATTATCGAGTTATCCGGTATCTTGTAAAAACAAAAAAAAAAAAGTCTGCACAATTCAGTTTGAGAATAAGATCATTACCATGGAAACTCGAAGTTTCGTGATCCAAACAACTAAAGTTTGAGCCTGCGTGTGTACTGACCTGGTCAAGCACTGTCCGTGTCACTGGGCCATTTATTGCGTACGTGTTCAATGTCTTATTTACACGGCTAGGACGTTTATGACTCCACAGTGGGGTGGGGGGGGGGGGAGAGAGATTAACGTCAAACCGTTTTCTACGTCCCGTTAGGGAGGGGTGGGGGTGGGGAGCTAGAAAACCGCTGTGCACGGAATGCATGCGAGGAGTCCCCCCCCCCTCCCCGGGGGACCTTCTGGGCAACACCAAGGTCAAAATGTGTCCTTCGCATACTTAACTTACTGGCCGTAAATTGTTTTGAAGCTAACAGCCCAACATCATTTACTAAAGCCTTGGCATTTCCACTGGCCAGTGGTCATAAATATAAAAACGTCCATGTGGTCTCGCATGAGTGACTTTCAAACGGAAGAAATGTTATGAGTGTTTCATTCAACATGAGACCCCCCCCCCCCGAGTTTCACAGTTCCATCCCCCACCCCCTCACTTTTTCCCTCTGACTTTCAAAGGACAAAACTTCCCCTTCCCTCCCACATTCTGTCCCTGCCACCTACCATATATTTTTCTACGCTTCATTGGTTCCTGCTGCATGAATGACCCTGCAGTTAATGAAGTGCTATGAAACCTGGGTGAATGGTTGTATTTGGACTTCCCACTATACAACCGCGGAGCCTCTTTCTCTCTTTTTTCCTCGTAAATTTAGCTTTTAGACACAATTTGAAACAAGGCTTACAAATTTTACATCATATTCTTGTTATACATTATTAGCCGTTTGATATAGTCGGCTGCTGTATTGCCCTGTAGGATGTAAAAAGTGTTAGCTTGTTCAATTCTAACATTTTTTTTTTACTCTAAAAATCTGACATTTAAAATAAATTAATATTTGGCAACACTGGAAGGCAGTGGTCCCCGGGCCGCGAATCGGCATCGGTCCGTGGATCGTATGGTTCTGGGGCGCCCAAGAAACATTAAATTATAACTCGAGCTTTTTTTGTGAATTTTTTAAAATTAATTAATTAAGACATAATAATAATTTTAAAAGGGGCTAAATAAAATAATAAATATGGCTATGTTTCATATTGAGCATTTATGATCAACAAAAACAGGTTTTAAATTCAAATTCATTTACATGATTTATGTGATTTACAAACCACCCGCTAAGCAGGTCACAGAAAGTTAAACTAATAAAAAGCTAATAATAATTAAAAAATTGTAGCTGCAATAAATGGCTTAAAACAATATTGTGGGGGTTTTGTCCGCTGGGGGTTTTGTCCGCTGGGGGTTTTGTCCGCTGGGGGTTTTGTCCGCTGGGGGTTTTGTCCGCTGGGGGTTATGTCCGCTGGGGATTTTGTCCGTGGGGGTTTTGTCCGTGGGGGTTTTGTCCGGATACCGTCTCTCACACATACACACACACACACACACCTTTGTTTTGACCGCCACCGCCCAACTGTCAGGTATTTAGCAGATCTCAGAGAACACGCTGCCAACATCGTACACAATTCTACTTCATTCTCGCCAGTCGTTTAACTATTTCTTTTTAGTTTTGTACAATTGTTTGTATTTTTTTTATGTAGGCCTACACTTTTTTCTATTATTTTTGCGCACTATTAACAAATGCAGCCGCGCCATGCGCACTAAATAATAAAAGTGCCACTGCCAAGCAATGTATTTTACCAATTCGAAAAAAAAACAAAACTAGTCTTGGACGCGTTAGGAATCTTGCTTGTCAATATAACAGACACGTGAATATAACAAAACTGATTATACAATGATTAATAACAATAACAACAGAGTGAAGTCCGAAACACCGCACAATATGATATCTTTAATACAATCGACTTCAAAGTCATGCATGTTGATTTAAGGCTGAACACTAATCCTCAAAGTAGACCCCCACTTCCCCCACCCCAGAGCCTACACTCCTTTACCTACACAAGTTGTTGAAAGAATTGTTTCGGGTTTACGCTCCAATGATTTTCTTTCAAAAGGCAGTAAACAAAAAACTGTTAACCTATGACTTCTGACGGTGTATTAGATTTTTTCTCTACAGACTACACCGAAACACTGAAACATGTGTGAAGAAGCGGGTGGGGGGGGGGGGGGAAAGACAATGTTCGAACTGATTAATTTACACTCGACCGACCGTTCGCGTTCCTTTAATCTACACACTCGTGGTGGTCTCGCTTCGAGGCCCGTGATTTAACAGGAAAAAAAACCAGAAAATGTAAACCTGTCAGCATTCTGTAGTGTACTTGATAGCCCAGGGCAATGTTGCGCACCTATGTGTGTGTGTGCGCGCGCGTGTGTGTGAAAAGGGAAGAAAGTTTAATTAAAAATAATATTTTTTTTTTATCGTTTTTGTTTATAGCAGACAGAAAGTTCTCTCCCCAGAACTAAAAACATAACTTAAGCTTTTATTGGAATGTGTACGTGGGGTGGAGGTCACTTGGGTGGTGGGGTGAAGAGGCTAGCAACAAAAGATAAGACGAGGGAGAGGGCGGTATAATTTAAAGGGGTGTGAAATTGGAGACAAAAAATGGCGAACATAAGGCTGAACTGGCAGGTTGAGAAAAAAATGTTTAGAGGGGGTCCGGCCACATGCTTTACATTTAGCATGTCAATGACTTAATTAAAAAAAAGTATTTGATTGCATTTAAATATAATGTTCACAGATATCAGACATTCCTAGTAGTATGATGTGATATGGATGTTTTAATATGTTTATTATTCATTGCATTTATCATTAAAAGTAAAGTTCCTTTAGCCAGTGCCCTCTGTACTGTAGGAGGCACTGCTTTAGCCCTAGCGGGCCATCGGGGCAGATGAAGAGTATGAAATTCACCTGTTTCTTTAACGAAAGGATTGTGTCTTAGCACGACGACTAGCCAGCCGCCTTTACTTTCCCAAAATTAATGTTCATGTACACATTTAAAGATGTGTGGACTTGTGGGACGACTTTGAAACTAATTCCACCTGGATAAATGCCCATAATTCTCACAGGGGGATCGAACCCAGGACTCTCAGGTTGTCACCTCTCTGCCAACTGTCCCACGCGTTTATCGTATAATTACGTTATTTCCTTCTTACAGGTTGGCAAAACAATGTCAGCTGTAAATACAAAATGAAATAATCCATATGGATTACCCTGGACCCCCCCCCCCTTTTTTTCCCTCCTCACCGGGTATTAGAGGTGTCGTGAAATGAGTACAACCCCCTGAGAATAGTCAAACCTTCTTCAAGTCTATGTGTCGGCGTAGGAAAGTTCAGAGGTCCTTCTCTGGACTATGACACACACACACACAGCCTCTCTCCTTTTCCCGATGTCAGATCCGTTTGTATGCATCCCGAACCCTTAACCGGGCGACCTCGCGAGTGTAGGGGCCCCATTCGAATATTTCATTCCTTTGGTCAAACACCCCCCCCCCACCCCTAATGTCTTTGCGACCCTGATAGTAATGAAATAAAGATAGCAGATACTGGCGCTGGATTAAATACACGGCGATTATAGCCAATCATTGTGCCGGTTGTAATACGATGATCTTAAAGTCAACCATTCACCGATCGACGTAAAGTCACGAGAGAGAGGGCCTGTTGAAATTGGCCAAAACGTGAGATGACCGGCTCCAGTTTCCTGTAGAGGAAAACTTAACTAAAATCAAAGATGAAGAAAGAGAAAAAAAAAAAGAAAGAACTCGGGAGTTGAGCCTCGCGCTGCGACCACGTCATATTGCTTTCAGACGTAGCGAGTATTCTAATGAAAGTCATTTCCGAGTGGTTACCATGACGACGTCTTCGCGGCCTGTCACAATATCATTTCCTGTTCCGAGATGGAAAGATATATGTGATGTACTTTTTGTTTTCGAATCTTTACCCCCCAGGCTAAAGAAAAAACTTAATTCAATCTTCAAAGGAGGACATTTTTCTTTTTATATTCCTCTAAATATGAATTATTTTTTGTCTTATAAAAAAAATATCATTATATTTAATGATGGTAATTCTATGCTATTTATATTGATCCTGTTATGAATTCCGTAGGCGGTATAGGGTAAGTGACCAGTAGCCAATGTAGGGTAAGTTACCAGTAGCCAGTGTAGGGTTAGCTAGAGTTGTGCCCTTCTCTTAACACCCGCATCATGGCCGGGGCCGCAATAAAACTAGAGACAGCAAGGCGGACGGGGAAGGTGGTGGGGGGTGGAATGCAAATGGAATCAATGACACACGATTCCAGCACGTGCTATAAAACTGAGCTGACATGAAGCATGCATTCATATACAGCCGTCAGTGATCAACTGATAAAACGACATTCTTGGAAGGTCTTGTTTAGTTTATTCTATCAACACATGGGATAGCGAACTATGTGTTTACATTGGGGGGGGGGTCCCCGCAGAGGGATCCAGGTCGAGACATTTAATTAGCCAGCCAATGGAAAGGGCCATTTCAGCAATTGTTGGGTGGACCCAAGATCAAATGATGACTTAGCAGTCAGGGGGAGGTGGGGGTGGGGGTGGTGGGGGGTCAAAGTGGAGCCTAAATTATTAAAGGCGCTATATTTTCAAGTAGGACTGTATACCAAATCAGATATTTACTAGTGACAAAAATCATTCGATCCGCTTCGGTTATATAAAATAGTGGATCCCTCAACATGTTTTATATGTACAATAAAAATTAAAAGAGTAATTCAAAAGATTCATCGCTTCCCCCACTCCATCCGCCTCCACCCTTATTTCTTTTACAAAAATCCCCCCCCCCCCCCAAGTCACATAAAACCAGCAGACGACTTGCATTCTATCGTAGAGTTCTCCTCCTCTTTAAGTCTTTCAAATGGCTTCATCTTCCCCCCCCCCCCCCATTGCTCGTGTTGTTTTCTATAAAAACAAGTGACGAGCTTCTGTAGACTTCTGTCTCCATATGAAAAGAAAGCTTTAGCCCTTAATCCCCCCCCCCCCAACAACCATGCTCCCCTCCCAACAACTATTCTCCCTTATTAACAGCTATTCATTTATTTTTTTTTACTTCAGCTTAAACAAAACATTCTCTCTCTCCTCTCTATTCCCTCCCCCACACTCTCCCTCTCTCTCTCTCTCTCTCTCTCTCTCTCTCTCTCTCTCTCTCTGCCTAGCGTCTCTCGCTTCTTTTTCTTCTCTCGCCACCGTCTCCAGATATAATTAAAGACAATTAGCACATGTGCTATTGAGTACCGCCATTTTATTTTTCTCTACTCCCTGCGTGGGTGTAAAGAACGGAAGTAGAGTTGTGGGAGGTCTGAACATTTAGGCGGCAAAGAACGACACTAATTGATGATGTGGTTGCTAACATTATTATCATCATCACAATAACGTGAAATATAGTTCCTGAAATTTAAAGAAAAAAAGTCACGCTGCAGGCTGAAGGTCACACGAACCATGAACTTTGAGCAACGTTTGTTTATGCATATTGTAAATCTTGTAATAAACGTCTGCTGTGGTCTTTTTCGTTCTTGACTAGAGTTATTTCCCCTTTACGTCGAACGATAAAAACACTTAGAGCAATGTCGGTTTTTAATGGTACATGTAATAAATTATAATTTTTCTGAGAATTATATAAAAAAAAATTCATTTGTAAAAAAAAAAAAAAAGGGTCGATGTAAAATAAAATAAAAAAATTAGAAACATGAAAGTAAAAAAACAATTGGCGATTAGACTATCAGTACCTTCTGAACTAATGGTAAGGTGGAGGTGGAGGTGGTGGGGAGGGGGGTAGAGAAAGCTCTAGAAGACACAATTCACAGCAGTGGTTAGTGTTCGGTGCAGGCAGGGCCGTTTCAATAGATCAATAGGGATCCACACGTGGCAAACACGAGCCTTGAGGGGGGGGCGAGGGGTCCTAGACTAAAAACCACTTAAGAAAAAAAAATTAAAATGGTAACTTATAACTGGGTCCACATTACTCTGGGACTTCCGGGCGGTCCCGTTGGTTTAATCCGGCCCTGATGTAATGGCCGAGGTCTATACCTTTTTATACATATAGGTCAGACTGTAAGATGACGCCCACGTGCGTTCACGGCCGGCAGCAAGCGACGACCCTGCACAATGGTGGTCTTGTTGGCAAACTTCCGGGGCAACAGGAAACACACGCTTGTTCTCACATAACGTGAGCTTGTTCATTTTTTTTTCTTCTTTGAGTTAAAAGTACTGCCGTCAATACATTCAAAAATCTCAATGCAATGTTTCATTTCAAGGGGAGGGAATTGGAATTTTAATTCTTTTTTTTTTTTAACTCGTTTACAATGGGAGCTACTGTTTGGCTGAGACAAGTTTAATACATACCAGGGGCAGATAACACGGGAAATTCTTACATGGGAATGGCAGTCCAGTTAAATGTAGATATTTGTCGCAAAGGGGGGATAATTGATTAAGAAATTTTAATTAATTTGGCATCCGAGAAAAAGTGTTTATTGTAATACATATAGGGCATGCGTTCTTTGTAATTCACAAAGGGCATGTGTTCTTTGTAATACACGCAGGAAGTGTTGTGTTCTTTGTAATGCATATAGGGCAGTTTAAATATTTTTGGAAATGAAAAGTGCACATCGTTAGAGGAACGCCATTGAAATGGAACCCTCGCCATGGTCCTCAGCTCATGGAGCCGTTCATTTGAGTTGGCCCACGAGTTGTCTGTCAATCGTCTGCTGTTTGCGACTACTGAGGGCCGGTACAGACATACAACTATGGTGCTAAGTCTTTAAAAAAAAACAACATAGGATGATGTCCAGATGTCCGAGTCGTGAACACGGATGACGGTGTGATAGACAGGAGCGTGTTAACCGAGGAGGGCCGGGAGGGGAAGGAGATTCTCGCGTACAATAATTAATATAGATCTTGTAGTTTCTGGGTAATTTTAAATCACGTGACTGCACCCCCCCCCATCCACCCCGTTCCCCTCATTTATCGCTATCACTACTTCCAGCATCCGGGTAACTCATAAAGAGTCAGTTATCACCAAACAACCTGGTGTCCCATGAACGTTTCGCGTGACTTCTATTTATTTATACTGTCGAATGACCTCCATTCGACCCATCTCCTCCTCCTCCTCCTGGCACAACCCGCCTCACGACAACCCCCCTCCACCCCGGTACCCCTTTCTCTTTATCCCCGATGACGGCGGTTGATTGGCTTTCATTCCTGGACATGATCATTGATTTTTTTCCCTTTCTCTATGTACATTTCTCTATCCTCGACGTGACCTGCGAGGTCACCATGACCTGCTAGTTCCAATTTCTTACCGTGGACATTGCCTGGTATCGATCTGGTCCCTCCCTGCAGCCTCTCCCTCCCTCCTTACCGTCGATGTATGTTGTGAGGTGTTTTTTTTTTGTGTGATGTCCACTTTTCAAATAAGCAGGACAGGAGAGCGCTATCCCCACTTCTTTCTCACCACTAGCAGTGTTGGCTGGACAAAGAGTGGACATACCGGCTCGTGCCAACAAACTCGACCACATAAGCTTACGTTTTAAGGAAGGGGGGGGCGGGAAGAAAGGAAACAGAGGTTAAAAAAATCTATATCTCACGGTGAGTACCCGGATGTCACAAACTGTGGTCAGCTTGACCCAGTGCGACGGTTAACAATACCAACGATATCTCTTCATCAAACGCTGTGTGTGCGTGTGTATTTATTTATGGTAATGTAACACCTGCGATGGAAAGCACAAGGTTTTTCTTCCCTCTGTCCGTTGTACCTGACACATTTGCTGGTGGCTGCAGGTCAAGGTTGCTCTACTTCCCATGCCAATTTACCCCTCCCTTCCCCATCTACACACAAGTGTACACCCAACTACAAGAGTGAGAAAATGTTTTGAATAAAAAATGACAATCGACAATGTTTAAAAAAAAAATGACTTTTGCCAAATGTCATGATTCGTCAAGTGTCTACAGATTTGTCAACATGAACTCATTGATTCCTCTCGCCTGGTGGCGGTCTTGATCAGGAGAAGTTATTCTTTTTTAAACAGTGCGAGACCTTACTCAATAAACAAACTTATCAAATGGCCCTCGCGTGGAGCTCACATGCTGATCGCTTGCATGGCTGCGCCTCATGACGCCACGTTGTGACGTACTGGCAGCGATTAGCATAATGGATGACCCTTGTAGAAGGTCAAGGCAGGTTGATCAATGCAGCACGCATAAATGACAGATCAGGGGAGACAGATCAATAAGGCATTGATAACTCTACCCGGGTATGTGCCAATAGAGCTGTTTAATCTCCTCTCCATTTAACCCCATCCTTCGATGTATCAAGACTAAAAACTGCCTTTATGCCATTGTTGTTGTCGAAATCAGCCAACGCACCTGTAAGGAATATCAATACCATGCCGAAAATCGAGATAACAACAACAACATAGACTTGAAGTACAGACTGGTCGCCGAGTCAGAATGTGAAACCACGAGACCCGTACCGAGGGCAGGCATGGAGGCATGCAAATAGCACACAGACTGTAACGAGCCAAGTAAAACAACACGAAATTTCGCAATAAGCCATTTTGGATCTATACAAGTCTAAAAAAAAAACGTCTATTGTAAGGGTATGAGCGTGTGTGTGTGTGGAGGGGGGAGGGCTTTAGATCGGTTCTCTCCTCTGACCCACGGCTCCACACAGGGTGGCCTTGCTAATGACGAAAAGCTCCCCACCCACCCCTTGTATGGCTGGCGGATTAACGCAGACAGCGATATATTAAAAAAACAACTCCCGTTTCAGAATTCAGGGGGGACTGAGATGTGTCTACCGTACACTGAGATGGTTGGGGGGGGGGGGTCTGTCGAGTCTGTGTGTATGTTAGTCTCTATTGTGTCTATGTGGAGGCAGTCAATGTATTTACAGATAATCCTTTCAATAAGCCTATTTCCCCCTCCCCCTTACCGTACCCTAACTTTCAAAATGTCTTTTCTGAGACCACCGTAGTATGGCGTGTAGATAAATGACCAGATAGCCACGGTCAAGTGGGGATACACTGACCAGTAGACGCGGGTTAAAAAAATAGTACTAGATAACTGGGTTTCAAAAGGTGGAGGGGGGTATGGAGTGGTATCCTTGAATTGTGAGTGTCAGCTGAATACCATCGGGTGTGTGTGTGGGGGGGGTGCGACCGCAGGAATGTAAGTACGATCGATATGGTGGAGGTCAAGGGTTCACAGCTCCGATGGCTCCGTATTGTCTGCACGGCCACTGCACTCCCATCGATTCAGTAATGGTGTAGATATGGCACAATGATACCGTCTCGCGTGGTTCTGCGCGGATTGATCAATCACGGGACACATCACCATTGATGGGCCCATCCTATACTTTATTGAAAGTCTTATGAGATGGGGGGGCGCGGGATGCTGGGGCGGGCCCTAGGTAGCGGTATCTGTCGGAGCCCCGATAGCGACAAGTTTTATAAGATTTAATACTGGGATGGGGCTCTTTAGCAATGAGGAAAGGGGGAGGGGTCCGAATCGGTCACCTAGTTTTCATATCCACAGAAACGGTCCTGGTTTCAACATATAAAACATACCGACTTTCGGTCTGCCAAATTCAAGAGAGTATCTACAATGCCCGCAATCAACGGGACGTGGTGTTTTAAAAAAAAACAGCTAAAATGGCATCAACTTTAATACCAAAGGAAGCAACAGTACGGGGGCGTGTATCAGACATTCGGGTCCTCGAGACAATCAGGCTCTCCAGACCTTCTGAATCCCGGATCCAGCTCTTGAAGGAGAATTACACCAGGGTAAAAAAAAGCCTCTCTTGTCGTGCCTCCAATAAACCTACCACGCACGGACAAAAGTACCACTCAGATGATAACTGTTACATTGCAGGATATAGAGACACAAATCTCATTTAGGGCAAGGACCTTCGCAGTTCAGACTGAAGTACACAATCATGTTAATAGAAGAAACAGAACAATATGTAGTTTACTATCGCAGTTCAGACTCAAGAACACAATCATGTTAATAGAAGAAACAGAACAATATGTAGTTTACTATCGCAGTTCAGACTCAAGTACACAATCATGTTAATAGAAGAAACAATCTCTAGTTAACGCAATCTAAAAGCGCCACATATAAGAATATAAGATTGTCTGTTCAATACGTTGGAATAATTTGAAGCACCATGTGACATGTTGCCCAATTATGTACAGTCAAACAGACCTGTGTGATTTCATCATTCGGTGTACTCATAAGAAAAACATACATTCAAGACACACCTTCAAAAAGAATATTATACACAGCAACAAAATGCAAATAGTAGAAATACAGAGGTTACGGGGAGGTATGTACGGGCAATACAAGTGGACAGAGAACATGGGGATAGAGTACAGATGGGGGAGAGACCGATAGAGAGGAAGAGAGAAATAGAGAGGGAGATAGAATGACAGAGAGGGGGAGAGAATGACAGAGAGGGGGAGAGAATGACAGAGAGGGGGAGAGAATGACAGAGGAGGAGAGAGACAGAGAGGGAAAGAGGATTACAGGGAGGTAGAGACCTACAGAGTGGAAGAAAGAAAGAAAGAAAGAGAAAAAGGTGTAATGCGAATATTCAGAATGATGACGGAGTAGGTGGGTGGGTGGGGGGGTGGAGTATAGCTCCTGCCCTAAGAGATAAGACAAAGATGTGTACACAGATAATTCCTCGACTGGACCATAATTCATACTTCCGGTCCAATGATTTCTTCCCAAGACTCGTTCGCACGTTTTAATCCGACACATTCCACGGCTATTAGCCGGACAACCTGAAGTCCAGAGGAGATCACCCAATCATTTTTTTGTCTGATGTCACTGTTTGACCTCTTCCCTTCGCCTCGTTATAACGCCTCTCTCCCTCCCTCCCGCCTCTCAAAGCTTAACCCTACTACACGGCCTCGTTCAGTTAGCTGACCTGAAGATGACCTTTCCAAAGCGATTGACATAAAGAGAAAAAAAAATATTAAAAAGCCTCAACTAGTCCCTCCACTATCTGTCTACCAGTGGACTTGATATCTGTGACTGACGGGTCAACTCAGATATGGGTCACACCAACTGAAGGACGCGCGCCGCATTTACCTTTACCTGGCGACACAGAGATGGGCCTTAATGGTCATTTGGTATTCCGGACATGATCAGCGACATGTGTAACATTAAAACAAATCTCATCAACAATCTCCCTCATTATTATGTTAAGTCTCCCGATGATGTTTCCCCCCCCCCACCACACACCCTCCAGGGGGGGGGGCACTCATTTTCCCGCCCTCGTGCCTTCGGATTCAGGCTCGGGATGTTTTTTTTTTCTTTTTAAGTTTGGAGTGTAGGGAATACCAAATGACCACGTGTGAAATGTTGAAATGATGTCTACTGTTGGAGTAACGTGAGAGAAATAAAACAAAAAGCGAAAACCCTTTTCATTTGTACAGAGGGCAGGTGTTGAGTCTACCAACAAAATCAGATGAAGGTTGTTTTAAAATTATAACGCGCACTGTTGTTTGAAGTTAACGCCTGGTCATTCATTGACTCAACAACAAAGAATAGATTGAATCATATGGGCCTAATGAACACACCACTCATAATGACTGATAAGAAGTATGATCTATAGATCAAAATGAATCACGCATGTATCGATCTTTAGTGTAAGTACAAACAGAAACAAACAAACAGCTATGCTGATAAGTCAATTATAAATTAAAGTTTGTCTCCAAGTGTACCCCCTTCCCCCCTATTCTCACCAAATTGCACAAGTTGCTATCAAGTAAATCAACTAAATGATCATAATGTATGTTAGTGGGGCGACCTTCCCGGGCTACGCACCTAAAAAAAAGATCCCCGCGTTCAACACAAAACTAAACTCTAGGCCCAGCGCACCGATGCACACCCAGAGCACCGCGCACATTACACGTCCAGGGTACAGCGCACTGATACACAGTATATACTTATTTCTCTAATCAGAAAGTCTGACGTAAGTGTCTGTGTGTCTCGTCTATATTTTATGTCAGGTTGGATTCAAACATCCCCTGTCAGTGCGCATGTCACAATAGCCAAAAAATTGTGTTTCTATTTATTTCAGCTGGGAAATACCAGAAATAACAATTAGTTATATATATATATATATATATGTGTGTGTGTGTGTGTGTGTGTGTGTGTGTGTGTGTGTGTGTGTGTGTCAGAGATGAGCGGACAGCGGACGCGTCCGCTTGCGGACGCAGATCCGCAGACTTTTCCGAATCCGCGGACTGACAGCGGACGCTTCGTATGGTTAAGTTGCGGACTCGCGGACTGACGCGGATCTTCTTTAGCGTTACCATACAAAATTTCAAGTCATTTAAACAGCTAAATTTCAGCAATGCGGACGCGCGGACTGACTGCGGACCAATGTTGTAAGATATCTCTGCGGACACGGACGCGGATCATTGATAGAAATCCGCGGACGGACGCGGACGCTAAATTTCAAGATCCGCACACCTCTGGTGTGTGTATGACATGTGTCAGTTGGCGGTGCTGCTTTAAACAATGGACATATACACTGCACCGACTCGGGTAAATGAAATATAAACAAACACACGACTAGTCCTCGTGAAGTGTCGGATTAAACATAAACAACTGCACAGTCGGTTTTACAGGAGCGTCGTTCACCGAGGCAGTGCCGAGGGCTGTCATCACTTATATTCACGTATACACAACATGTGAATGGAGTATGTTGATATACCCGTTATAATACAAATACTTGTATAGTGAACTAGTCATGATTCTTGAAGTCAATATAAAGTGATTTCGAGTACAACATTAGTGGGGGGGGGGTCAAGAACATGTTACGAAGAGAGACGTGTGGTGCATCCGTTAAAGTTGGCAAGCTTATAACGGAAGATTCCAAACCAGATAAATATGGGATTTGACGGAACCGTTTCCAATCAATTATGATTAGCTATTACATTGTGATGAGAATGATATAAGAAAAATCAATAAAATCTGCATTGGTTTGTTTGAGTGAATCAATAGAGTACTGGTCAATGGTTATAGTGTTAGTGTGAATATAACATAACAATCACTTTTTTTTTTACCGTGTTGATGTACAATAGTACATTTCTCAAAGTCATTCGTAATAGCTTGTGTCGGCCGCTAACCTTTCAAATAACGCCACACCTAAGGCATATTAGTGCAACGTATAAGTACAATTGAATACTTACACAATACTAAGACCAAACAATTATGTTTCACTGGTTGAGGTGGGGGTGGGGGTGTAGGCGACCCAAAATGTCAATCAACCGCGAGAGTTCAAGTGTTTTTTTTTTCAGCCCTCCCTGTGACAAACAAGTCTTCCCCCCTGTGACTGGTACCGGTGTTGTACCAACAGTGACACGCGGAATATTTTAACAGTACTTGGGCAAATAAAGAGATAGTCCGTCGCAGACCTGTACTAATGTAACACCGGGGATTAACGCCTCTGGGTGGGGTAATTAGGGACGGTAAGAGAGGAGGGGTGGGCGGAAGGTGCATAGAAGAAGTAAATAGAATTTGATGTTGTAGAGTATGGTCAAACAGTATTTTAATAGTACACTGTAGGTGGAACACAGGCGCTGATTAACTGAAGGAATTAAACACGCGTGGTACGAGTGCAAGTTTACAACAAAACTATGGCATTAAGGTTGGAATAGCAACGCTTATTTCAACTTTAAAAAAAAAAAGTTTTCAAGAAATTCAGGTGTGTATATATATATATATATATATATATATATATATATATATATATATATATATATATATATATTTGTTTGCTTTAGTCAGTGATGTGACTAACCAATTACCTAACTGTAAATTTACTTGGACGACAGACGCTCTGTCTAGATAGGGTTAACTTCAGAATTGTTGGACAGAGAGAGAGAGAGAACTTGGTTAAATATCTGCATGGACGTTCTGGATTTGGGGAAATGGGTCTTGGTCAGACGAGCGGGAGCTTGTATTGGCGGGAGAGTAAGAGTTACTGGCCTTTTATGACCACGTGAAATCGTTCACGTCAATCATATATATATTAGTGATTCCCAAACTTTAGACATGTGTGTACCCCTTATTTATTTTCGTAATAATATGCACCCCCCCCCCACACACACATACACCACAAGCAGTCAAAAGAAATTCCATTATATTTTAATAACAACAAAATATATTTATTATTTACTATTTTCTCGTAGGCCATGTACGTTAACCCGACGTTGTTAGAGCGTAACCCCATCAGACTCTTCCCGCCCATCAAGGAGGTAATATATATATATATATATATATATGTGTGTGTGTGTGTGTGTGTTCAATGGATTGTACTGATTGTTTCAAACTACAGCCGTCTTAATAGGCATGACGCGATATTTTATATTTCGGTCTCGGCAGATGCAGCCCTCGAAATCGTCCCGTGTGAGATCCAGGCTGCGGTGTCCATGGTAACAAAATGGCGGTTACTATTACGTACAGAGAGGCACTCGTGTACACGATCGTGCACAGCAGCGAAAAATGGATGCCAGCTCAATCTGGTCGGTGCTCAGAAGACTGTGTCACTTTGAGGACCTCTGGATTGAGCACACACACACGCACACACAGTTAAGTCCAAGATGTGGCCAGGGAACCATTAACACGTCACAGGGTCATCCCATTGGCCGCGAGGGTGTCTATATAACCGAACAGCTTGACGGATGGCCGGATTAAAGAATCTCGTCCTGACCTTAGCTGACCCTCGGTCGTTGGTTAATATGATAGATTGAAAGACGGCCGATGACAGAAAGGGGGGTAGGGGGGACCCGGGGGGGGGAGCTTTATTTTTTGACGCGTCAATCGGTTGATGTCACACTTAATGATCTCCTGTATACCTCCATTGACACCTCTCTCTCTCTCTCATATACTAACAAACTCGTTTACTTTCTCTCCCTCTCTCTCTCTCTCTCTCATATACTAACAAACTCGTTTACTTTATCTCTCTCTCTCTCTCTCTCATATACTAACAAACTCGTTTACTTTCTCTCTCTCATATAAATTAACAAACTCGTATAATTTCTCTCTCACTCCCTCATATATAATAACAAACTCTTTTACTTTCTCACTTTTGAATAATACGTTTGAAAGCGATTACCACAACTTTTTCTCTGTGCAATACGGATCTAATACATTGAACCAATCTAGTGCACAACCTAAAGTGGTAACTCACAAGACATTGTTTCCATACTTAAAGTGGTAACTCACAAGACATTGTTTCCATACTTAAAGTGGTAACACACAAGACATTGTTTCCATACTTAAAGTGGTAACTCACAAGACATTGTTTCCATACTTAAAGTGGTAACACACAAGACATTGTTTCCATACTTAAAGTGGTAACTCACAAGACATTGTTTCCATACTTAAAGTGGTAACACACAAGACATTGTTTCCATACTTAAAGTGGTAACACACAAGACATTGTTTCCATACTTAAAGTGGTAACTCACAAAATATTACACCATTCCGTGCGACGCCAAATTCCGGCTTCGGGGCGAGCAGCTCCCTTGATTAGTGTGCCATATATTCCGCACCAACAAGACCATTTCAAAAATCTCCATTTATATGGACATGGGATGACCACGACGTCGAAGCACAAGACTTTCTAAGCCCCGGAGCTGATCCAACGAATTTGTACCCGGGCGACCAACGAAATTAAAATCTGGATCCCGTGTCACTATTGAGAGGCAGACTGGTTACCCCCGACCCCTAAAATACAACACGACATCTAGGGAAATGTAGGTCACAGGAGTCTATATACAAAACTGACATCAGGCATTATTTTCAGTATTATGGCCAGTGTCCAACTGTGCTCATAAATATGTAAGAGACCAGGGCCGTAGCTAACTATTGTGGCGCCCTGTGCGAGATACAATTTTTGGCGCCCTTTCCCCAAACTGAAAAAAAGCCAAAAAAAAAAAAACATTAACAGCGCTCTTTTGGCGCTCCCTTTTTTTTTATTTCAGCGCCCTGTGCGGCCACACGGCACCCTTTCTACGCCTCTGTAAGCAACTTATACACTTTATTTTTAACTATACTTCGTACAATATTTGCAAATTGTGTCTTTGTGTTGAGTCTGTGAGCCCTCCATTTTACTTAATGAATGTGTCTTGAGGAGAAACAGTCGTTCATCTGCACCCGGTCACTGACTTGAAATTCACTTATGCCCAGACCTGCTGAATTTGTTTTCTAAAGCTCAACAAATGGCCGCATCAATCCGATTCTTTTACCTGTGTCACATATCATTTAATCTGTGTATAATACCATATTTACTACACACAGACACACACACACACACACACACACACACACATATATCACACTCATATGCCACTAGAGAATTATTTTTTTTTTAGGTTTGGCCCAGGTAGATTGAGGTCAATAGGTCAAACAAAACACTGACGTCTGCCATTTATTTATGTCCTGGGTGAAGGTCAGCCATCAATAAATAAAATGATCTTACAGGGTATAAATAATTTTTAAAAAAATCAATCATTCAATCAATCAACATCGGTATGTAATGAGATGCAATGGACCTGACGTATCTTCGCGGTGATTGGACGAACAGACGGACACACAATTGACATTCAGACCTCTTGCTGGCGCACCTTGTGGCCTAAACTAGCTCTGGTAACGGCCATGCTGGACCGCCACATCACCGTATTAATGTTATATTAAAGTGTGTGTGTGAGGGGGGGTGGAATGCCGCTCCCTTTCTGGTGGCAAAGTAAGTGACGCCATGTGAGAACCGTTGCCCCTTAGCTAGGCCCCACTGCTACAAGATGTAAAACAGACTAAGGTGTATGGGATACCCATATGTATGCTTGTGTGTTGGGTGGTGTGTCTGTTGCATAAAACGTGATTTTTTTTTCTCTTTCCTTAGTTTAAAGTAACTCACCCGTGACGGGGTCAATTTCAAACAAGTTTTGAGAGTTTCCACTAGTGATGGCGAAAGTCGGACCTTTCACGTGGTCATCGCCGTCCGTGGCTTGAATCTGGACAACTCTTTGCCTGATAGACAAATTCTCCTGGTGAAAGAGAACAAATATTATTAACATTGGATGCGCGAATTGTGTTCAACAGTGTCCATCAATCTTGTATCATCCATGGCGATATTAATTTTAAATTAACAATGGCAATATCAATCTCATATTAACAATGACACACTTTTGTTTTGAATCATTAAGGGGAAAAAACATTATAATTTAATACATAGGATTTAATATCAGCCCTCGGGCTACGAACGATCTCAATGCACGAGGCTGGAACTCGTTGTCGTCTCTCTCGAGCAGTTGAAAGTTATCAAATATCGTTACCAGTGTTGTATAACAATTTTTATCAGCCGCTGTAATCGGAGTGCTTCGAGCAGCGCACGATACCAGACAGAAGAAACAGAAATGATAGCCCTAGCTGACCAACACACACACACACACACTTGCTCTGGAATCATTAAAAAATAAACTAAATCAAGGACGCTGGCCAATATACGTCAAAGGATCCTGTGAAAAGGTCCGCTATCGTAGAAAAAGATATACGAGAAATGTCCACCTCTATCACATAATACCTGTGGTTAAACTATGGTCAGTACAAGATATTTCATGAGGCTTGTCAACCTATTTTAATACCTGAACTTGAACTGTGATGATAACTTGCTATTATTACAGCGATCTCCATCTCCACGTTGTCTTCTTTTTAGAGAAAGAGAGAGAGAGAGAGACTGAGAGAGAGAGACTGAGAGAGAGAGAGACTGAGAGAGAGAGAGACTGAGAGAGAGAGACTGAGAGAGAGAGAGAGACTGAGAGAGAGACTGAGAGAGAGAGAGAGACAGAGAGAGAGACTGAGAGAGAGAGAGACTGAGAGAGAGAGACTGAGAGAGAGAGAGAGAGAGAGACAGAGAGAGAGAGAGACTGAGAGAGAGAGAGACTGAGAGAGAGACTGAGAGAGAGAGACTGAGAGAGAGAGAGAGAGACAGAGAGAGACAGAGAGAGAGAGAGAGGGAGAGAGAGAGGGAGAGAGAGAGGGAGAGAGAGAGGGAGAGAGAGACTGAGAGAGAGAGAGACTGAGAGAGAGAGACTGAGAGAAAGAGAGAGAGAGAGACAGAGAGACAGAGAGAGAGAGAGGGAGAGAGAGAGATGCAGGATGAAGGGCAAAAGTAACTGTTAGGGCCCACGACCCCTTTGACATTACAGTGAAACGGTGCTGGGCAAACGGTGTTGGGAAAACGGTGTTGATTGACTCACGCACGGCCGGTTCTTCAATCAGTTAGTTTGCGTAGTTTTGTTTTTTTAAATTCATTTTATCATTAGCTCTGTATCTGAGAATGGTTTCCGTGATGGGGCCAACATCCATAACTCCTTCATACCTGCGATGAGTTCAACGGTGTCACTCTCAAAGTGAAAGTGAGGCGATATTTTGTGAGCAGTGATTCTTGCAAATTTTACGATCCCGACATTTGTTGGACAAACTGAAGTGTTGCTGGACAAACTGAAGTATTGCTGGACATACTGAAGTATTGCTGGACATAATGAAGTATTGTTGGACATACTGAAGTATTGCTGGACATACCGAAGAATTGCTGGACATACTGAAGTATTGCTGGACATAATGAAGTATTGTTGGACATACTGTAGTATTGCTGGACATAATGAAGTATTGTTGGACATACTGAAGTATTGCTGGACATACAGAAGAATTGCTGGACATACTGAAGTATTGCTGGACATAATGAAGTATTGCTGGACATAATGAAGTATTGTTGGACATACTGTAGTATTGCTGGACATAATGAAGTATTGCTGGACAAATTGAAGTATTGCTGGACATACAGAAGAATTGCTGGACATACTGAAGTATTGCTGGACATAATGAAGTATTGTTGGACATACGGAAGTATTGCTGGACATAATGAAGTATTGTTAGACATACTGAAGTATTGCTGGACATAATGAAGTATTGCTGGACACACGGAAGTATTGCTGGACATACAGAAGTATTGATAGGATATTGATTGTACTTCCTTTTGAATTGATATTTATGCTTAGTTGATAAGTGCTAATCGTTATTGATTCTATTCAGAATGTATCAGATAACAAACAAACGAACCCTTTACTTTGTTTAAAAACAAGAAATGCATCATCTTAGTTTCAATTAACGGGTTTCTTCATCTTAGTACTCATAAATAAAGTAGCCTATAACGAATTTTTACATCAATCATTTCCCACAACACAATTCTGTACAACTGTTCATACATTTCAGAGATACTATAATTTTAGCATAAAAATTATTTCCAACACAGCAATGGCCGCATGCTGCCTCCTTATCGGCCTCAATTAATACAAACCCAAGAGGCTTTCCACCGACCGCATAAAGCCTCCTACCTCCCCCCCCCCCCCGACCTCGTTTGCGGAACACCGATGTGAAGCATGACCAGGTTAAATTTCAAAACATTGAAATCGCCACTATGGACCTATGGAATGTATTAACAACATAAAGTAGGTCATATGAAAGGTGCCATCAAATGGCATTCTGTTTCTGTGTTACACCTACACAGGTGATGTTATTTTCTCAAATCAATGTTTCCTGTTTTTTTTAATAAAGAACTTTCCCCCCTTCTTTCTTTCTTTTACCTTACGTCTGCATTCATCATGCTGTTTGGCGGGGTTTTTTAAGTCGCCACGAGAAAAACAAAAGTGACAGTTTTGACGCCCCTCCTGGGGTGAATGGAAGATGTTCAGTTTATTTAGAGGCCAGCACCGTAGACGGGGACCCGCGAGGAATAAAAATATATATATATAATTAATTGGCGCATCTGTTTTTATAATCGATTTTTTCGTTTCGTTTGTCTGGGTGCAGGGTGGACCGTGACATTCTTCCCCTCTCGAGTCATATTTCACATATTTATATATTGGTAGGTGAACGGAGTCGTCCGGGGAGGAAGTGGGAGCGGTGGGAGGGAGTCAGTCCCAGTACTGTTTGTAACTTCAAGGCAAATAAATGGGGGGAATGTCGCTTTTTCACTTCTTAAAGAATGTTGTGCCAGCGAGAAGTGAGTAAACTGGCTTGAGGCTGTATCGAGGGCGTCATTACATAAACTAACAAGGTGGAAGTTGTTGGTTTTTTTTATCTCTGTTTTATTGGTACCTAAAAATAGTCAGTGCATAGGTGCACATAAGAATAATAAAGACCCAACGTAATATATCATCAGAACAGTGGATCTTAGACTTTTTGCACTGAAAAAGAAATTAAGGTTTTCGCGATCCACAGATAGGAGAAGAATAGAAAAAATAGCGAAAATTAATTTGCATTTATTCTGGATTCGGTAATTATTTGAAAACATTGAGCGAGACCCACTCCATATAAGCGTGACCCACACACTTTGAGAACCACTGCTGTAGAGTATACATGTTTTCTTAAATGTAGGACTGACCTCTACAGAGGCGTAGTACGCGGGCTCCACGCTCTGTGGGATGTTGTCGTTGATGTCCGCCACCTCTATCAGGACCTCCAGTCTGGCGAACTTGGGCACCAGGGCACGGTCCTGTGCCAGGACCGTGAGCCAGTAGTGTGGCGTGGTTTCTCTGTCCAGCACCTGGCTGGTCCGAATGGTACCTATAAAAAGAAAGAAAAAAAAATAAAGTAAGGAATGCATTCTATATACATGTATTCATTTTTAAAAATAGATTGTTTATCTCCCATCAACTACTGAGAAGGTGTAGGTATTGCAGAGGTTTTGAGTATTAATGGTTGAAGAACGTACATATGAAATATTTATGTGTTGCACTGGGCATGTCTCGGCTGTGGAAGATAACTTATAGCGTGTTGCACTGGGCATGTCTCGGCTGTGGAAGATAACTTATAGTGTGTTGCACTGGGCATGTCTCGGCTGCGGAAGATAACTTATAGTGTGTTGCACTGGGTATGTCTCGGCTGTGGAAGATAACTTATAGTGTGTTGCACTGGGCATGTCTCGGCTGTGGAAGATAACTTATAGTGTGTTGCACTGGGCATGTCTCGGCTGTGGAAGATAACTTATAGTGTGTTGCACTGGGCATGTCTCGGCTGTGGAAGGTAACTTATAGTGTGTTGCACTGCACATGAAAAAAAAGTTTCGAATCACAGCTACTTCAAAAAAAAAACAAACGGCTTCAGTTGAGACTATAAGGTCCATCGACACCATGGCTGGGAGGGGAATGATGGGGGGTGGGGGGACTACAAATCTGTCCCCAACAGTAAAGAAAACCCAGCTCATCCCTAAAGGGAACTCAAATAACTCCTTTATAAATAAAAATAAATCAAAGCCAATACAAGTGATGGCGTATTTAAGTGATGGTGTATTTAAGTGAGGTGTATTTCATTTTGAACAAACAGACGTCATATAGGTAACTCATGAATATAAACCCTTCTAAAAAATAATGTTTTATGTTTAAGCTTATTCGTCAACTTCAAAAGCTTTGAGGAGTATCTCTACACCCCCCCCCCTTCCCTTCCGCCCCCACCCCCATTACCCAGACTTCTAACCCAAAATCTTTAAAAAAAAAACCGAAAAAAAAAACTGAAATCAATCAATATTGAGTAGCAAACATGAAGGAACTATAAATTACCTCCCATGTATCATGTCATAAGTTTAAACACTCAACATAAAGCTCAAGTTTCGTTTGAAACTATTTGAAGTTCACGGGAGAAATACCACGAGCAATACAAAACTCTTACCACGCCCCTTTGCACACAAGAAGCCGTGGAGGGGAAGGTAAGTATGCATGTATTGTAGTAAATCAAGAACATGCCCATGTAAATGCACGTAAGAAATGTAAAGGAATGACTTCCCTTTGATCGAAACATGAAACATACCCCCCCACCACACCCTTCCATCTCTCTTTTTCAATAAATTTATTACAGCTCAAGACAGCCAAAAAACGAGTCACCAAAATGTCACATGAAATACAATGCTCGATCATAATATTATAACTTAGGTAAAGTGCTGACGTTTGAAAAAAGTAAACATGAACCATGCATCGATAAATAAAAATAATAACTTTAAACAAAATGTTGATTGGAGACGAGGCAGTGTTCATCAGGGGCGGACACACATTAGGTCGGAGACAACCACATTCATGGTTTTTTTTTATAGGGGAAAAATAATACTCTAAAGAGCCATTCCAAAGTCATTGGTGAAATTGAGTGGGGGGGGGGGTAGAGAGAGACAGAGAAAGAGAGAGAGGGAGGGAGGGAGGGAGAGGGAGAGAGGGAGGGAGAGGGAGGGAGGGAGAGAGAGGGAGAGAGAGAGAGAGAGAGGGAGGGAGGGAGGGAGGGAGGGAGAGAGAGAGAGAGAGAGAGAGAGAGAGAGAGAGATAAAGAATTAAATCAAATAATAGATGAGCGAAACCAAAACTGGTTCAATGGGAGGCGCATATATTTGTTACATATGCCGTTGGTGCGCATTATCGCATAGACAGACTCATAAATAGACGAACACACTAATACTAAGATATACATACACACCTACATACACTACATGAACATGTTGGCGACATAAAGAAGAACTGCAAGATTTCACAGGCCAACAACACCGAACTAAAGGGACTCGTGAAACGGTGTATAGAAACGGGACAGGCACCGAGGTTAGAACGTGTATTCAAATTCTAAACAATAATGTATTTCTGTTGTATATTAAGTTCGAGACAAATCAAAATGTGACCAGTGAGTACTTTCCATCTATCCCTTGATTTTGACGTAATAATTGGACAAACACTTTGAGAACTCTTACTGGCGTATGCAAGTTCTTTTAAAAAAAATTAGTGATGAAGTTGTTATTTCATTTACAAACTATACAGAAACAGTAATGAATAATTGGGACAAGTGGGGGGGGGGGAAGGGGGGGGTGAGACTTAACACTGGAAAAACACTGAATTAAGGTCAAGGTTAACCTATGTAGTCAGTTTCTTTATTTGCTTTGGGAAAAATAAATGACCTCTGAGCAATGAATGTCATTATGAATCTAAACTTCCAGCGGAAATGACAAAAATAAACACAAATGCATAAATTCCTGTGTATGGGGAGGGACTTGGAATCCTGTAAACATGACACATCAGAACACGGAGATCGAATGGCCAATGTCCATAAACAGGTTATCTGGACATGTCCGCTGGGTCCGTCACAGTCCCGGGCCATCGATAAAAGAATGAAAGAAAATGGGGAGAAATTTCTGAGTTTTATGGCTTGCCGCCTCGCGCGCCGTACGCGTGTATGTATGTCTTAGTGTAGAAGAATAAGCGTGTGTGTCGTGTGTTGTGTGTGTTGTGTGCGTTGTGTGCGTGTGCGTGTGTTGTGTGTGTGTGTGTGTGTGATAAATACTTTTGATAAGCTGGTGTGACAAAATATCGATTAATATAAGCTATATTTCTATCATCAACAAATATATACGAATATAAATATACAAATATAAAATTGATTCTTTTGATTTGGTTGTAATATTTTGAATGCATTAAGAGCATCAACACACATTGGATTTAATGAAGTAGGGCTGCCGCCATTTAATCTTAGGACCCCTATAAATCTCTATCTGAGGGCCCCTCTCTGAAGGCACTGACAGCTTCCTCGTTTTACAGCATATTACTGTATCTGAAAGGGTGTCCCTTAGTGCAGTGGCCCCTGTGAATTGCCCTCTCCGAAGACAGCTTTATCATTTTATAGAAGATTACTGTGCCATAAAGATGGGGGGAAGGGGGGAGGTGTCCCCTCAGAGCAGTGGCCCCTGACATATGTTTAGGATGCAGGCCTTATGACGGCCCGGAAGGGAGGATTCGTAGTATATAATTTTAACACGATCCACCAAGACCTTCTCATAATACAATCCACCAAGACATTCTCATAATACAATCCACCAAGACCTTCTCATAATACAATCCACCAAGACCTTCTCATAATACAATCCACCAAGACCTTCTCATAATACAATCCACCAAGACCTCCTCATAATACGATCCACCAAGACCTCCTCATAATACGATCCACCAAGACCTTCTCATAATACAATCCACCAAGACCTTCTCATAATACAATCCACCAAGACCTTCTCATAATACAATCCACCAAGATCTTCTCATAATACGATCCGCCAAGACCTTCTCATAATACAATCCACCAAGACCTTCTCATAATACAATCCACCAAGACCTTCTCATAATACAATCCACCAAGACCTTCTCATAATACAATCCACCAAGACCTTCTCATAATACAATCCACCAAGACCTTCTCATAACAATTAGACTGGCTGAGAGATTAAGAGATAAAGAACAAGTCTAGCAATGGTCTAGATTCTCTCTCTCTCTCTCTCGCTCCTCCCTTGTTTTACAGGTGCTCACAATACGAGCCCCGGGTAGAGGGCGCTAATTGGCGTGTACTTTCACTCGCTGAGCGATGGCTGAGATTTTTTTTTTTTAATATTATTTTGTTATGAGCTCTACGCCACTGGGCATTTCACCTGCAAGTGTGATCACTCTCATCGCCGGTGCTGCCCCGTGATTTGTTTATGTTGCTCACTGTGTGGATGGATGTGTGTGGGGGGGGGGGTTGGAGGGGGTGTTTGTTAGTGATTATAGGAGTTTGAGCGTGTGTGAGTGAATGTGTGTGCATAAGTGTGTGCGTGAGTGTGCAATGGAGGGCGCGTGTTTCCGTGTGTTATGGATGGGGCCAATGTGTGAGCACGTGTGTAAGTCTGTGTTTATGGTGAGATATAGTAAAGAGCTTTCTCGACAAACATCTTTTTCAAAAAAAAAAATGATACAGTAAAATATATTATGCACGAGTATTTCAAATAAATATTCAACAGTTTGACTCATCACAAGCAATCAAATCAATAGCAATACTGCTCTAGCTATTATCTTGAAACTTTCAAAGACTATGTCCACACCGTCAAATTTTTAACGTTGAGTAATAAAGAGAAATTATGTCGTTATACTAAACAAAAATATTATGATTTAAGTACGACAATAGTGCAATACGGATTATAAATTTAATCGGTGTGTTTGTGTGTGTGTGTGTGTGTGTGTTTGTATGTTACTTGGCTGCCTATGTCAAAATCTGGATGTTTTTCAGCCGTTTGAGAATGATACAAATGGCTGGTATATAATAGATGTTTTCTTTTTAATCAGATATAAAATTGTAATTTATTCGCTATAATTTTTTTGTTTCAAATATATTTCGAGATATTTTTTCTCGAATATTTCTGGATAATTATTCGTGAAAAAGAGTTGGCAGTATCGGTGTCCATAGTGCACAGCAAGCAGTGCAGAAATACACCCTCACCCCCTTTTTTCCCCTCGCTGCACAATGTTTTAAAAACATCAATGACGAGAAGGGAGTGGTGATCTGGCCATGTTTACGTTGATGAACATCAAACTTAAATGTCAGATGAAGGGGTGGTGGAAGGGGAGGGGAACAAAAGCACTGGAGACAGTGATCTACACATGTGGGGTGGGGGGGGGGGGGGTGTCACTTGTCAGTAGTATTAATCCAGGTTGTTTTGATAATATTCCTTCATTTTTTTTTTGTTTTGAAATTGATCATCAATCAACTTCGTTATAAAGAAAAAGTGAGACACACACACATAATGTCCGAATAACATCTTGACATCAAACACCGCTCTATTGTTGAACGATACAACAACAGCAACCCTAAACAGTTTTGAAATGGGCAGAGAAAGGCGAGGCGAGGCGTGATTTTAAGAGTCAATTGCTACTACCACGATGATGATCCCCAACCTGTTCTTCGTAGGTTCCTTAAAGGTAGCCATTTTAAAGGAAAAAAACAACTAACGAAGCACTTATGCTACCATTTTACTTGTAGACCATAATGTATAAGGGAGAGGTGTGGGGGGATCAATTATATGAAATAATTCTATAAATAAAGGCCCTAAATATAACGAATTTTGAGATCCGCCGAGATAACATACTTTATATATATAGATTATAATAATTAAACGTTAAACATAGTATACTTAGGAAATGCAACTGCGCATGGCTTCTAAAATTTCATGTACGAAGAGCCCAAATAGAAGAACGTCTCTCGTCAATAAAAAACAAATCAGCCCTCGAACTATTTACCATTTTCTATTTCTTCAAGAAAGTCTCGAGCAGGATGAGATAGAAAACGAATTACCCGGCACTGACGTCACTTTCCATAAATACTAATGACATCAAGGGGAGGTAAAAGAGGCGCCCCGGTACAATGGAGGCTTTTCATCCCTGGAGGTAACTTCCGTTGTCTAGGGACGATAAGTCCTCTATGTAAACAATCCGTTAGATCCCCCGCGCCCCACCCCTTACTGGGAGGGGAGGAGAGGTACGAGTCTGCCATTCTTTCACCATCCATCCTTTCCCAACACCCATTCACCTTAGCACCCCCCCCCCACAATTCCTTCTTTACCCTTCTCTGTCTACCATTACTTGCCATTCAATGGAAACATTTGATAGCGTTCAGATGTTCAGTTAGAGGGGGGGGGGCTTTATTTATAGCCCCTTCCGAATTCCACAACGTTATCCAACTCTTTTCCCCGCACCCTCCATGAATATTTCCTCCTCCTCCACTAAATAGTCCCTATAGTCTGGACATGTTGTATCGACCGACAGAACTATATCTTTATTCCGGATCTTCATTATATTCTATTTATAGCACACAATACGACTGAGTCCATGCATTTATCAAACCTTAACACTTCGTTTCTGAAAATAAAATATATAGAAAATAAACGATGTCGGATGATCCCCCCCCCGACCTCCTGACTACGGCCCTCCCTAGCTGTCAACACCCTCCCCTGAACTCTCCTTCCCCCCTCAAATGGGCAGATGTGAACACATGTTGGTTGTGGCCCCGGACATATAAAACAATATGGGAGGGGGGGCCTTTTAAAAAGATTGAGGAACATGGAGAATAAAATTGATATCTTTTGAGATCGCTTAGAAGCGGCGGGGGGGGGGGGGTCCAAATAGCGATTTTAATGAGTCTCATATAAATTCGTCTCTGCGCGTGGTGGGTCATGTTGTGGGCTATGTCTTTATAACACACACACACACACACATATATATATATATATATATATATATATATTAGAATGTGTCTAAATATTGAAACTATATTAATACTGTGATCCACAAAACAGGGGGGGGGGGCGTGTCAATGTTCACACTCCGGCAGCTGATTTTATGTCACTATCACGGATACTCCAAAACTTTTCGAGAGTGACAATAACAATCAATCATTTGATCACATTGTGTTCACAATCACGACGGGTGCAAGTAAGAAAGTTTCATATAGTCAAGTGTCAGGACTCCAGAGAAGACTTTCAACAGTGTTCCAGGAACTGACAATAAAAAAAAAAAGTAAAAACATTCCATAAAACGGTCTCTACTAAGGTCTGGTATTTTATACTTCGAATATGTATTAGCTCCCCCCCCCCCCGCATATTCATATCCCTTTTTTTATATACAAACCGCCCATCTAGCATTTCAAATCTGACCCATACAAAGATATTATTTCTCACCCTCGAGTGGCCCTCACACAAGAGACAGAACAACATTCGAGCATTTCATTCACTTTCTATTTAGTTGGCAAAAACAATTTAAAAAAAAGAAAAACTGGTTAAATTTTAAATCTCAGAAATTACCCAGAAGCCAACATTGCGATATTAAATGATATTAACTAAAGAATCTAGCTTCGTCCATTCTATGAAATAGAATCTAGCTTCGTCCATTCTATGAAATATAATAAAATAGAAAAATGTTTCAGCATTTAAAAAAAGCTAGGGCCCTCGTTGAAATATTTCACTCGTTCTCCTGTCGTACGTCACACACACATCACGTCACGAGTCTAGTCAAACTACATTTCAAGTCGATAGGTTCTTCTTTATCCGAGCGTGCTTTCTGCAATGCGTCGAACCAAAGAACAGATGGGAAGGAAAAAGAGAGAGAGAGAGAGAGAGAGAGAGAGAGAGAGAATAATGAAGAGTGAGAGAAGAAAGAGAAACACAGACTTAAAGAGAGGCGGTGAAAGAGAGAGTCGAAGAAGAGTTTTAAAAGGGAGGGACATGAAAACGTAATACAGACATTCATTCTAAAGACAAGGGTAAACAACCTTTGAGATAAGACCAGATTACCTCCCTTTAAAATTATTCCGAATAAATAGAAAATACGTTTGTGTGGATGTCTGTGTGTGTGTGTGTGTGTATTCGCGCGCGTCTGAGAGCGTGCAACAGTATGGTGAGCACTCATTTAATACACAAACATTTGTATTTTCACCTGGACACACTGCAATAACTCAGAAACTCTTTCTACCTGTATATCTTGGCGGGCAGGTAAAAGGTCAACAGCGTCAGTCAAAAAAAAACAAAACAACAAAAAAAAAAAAAGTTAAAGGGTGGGAAGCCTCAGTTTCCCCGTTTGGTGGAAGGGAGGAGTGGGGGGGGGGGGACACGACCCAGAATTGAGCCACATTTTGGTGTTTGCAAAAACAATTTATCATTTTTATATTTCGTAAACCAACCCCCCCCCCCCCCAACCATTGGTCATATTGTGTAAAACAAAAATATTCTATGCAAGTGATGATAAACAATTTATTCAAACTACTGACAGATTGTTGAAATGTTTCAAACATTTATTTAGTAACTCATCGCTATATTCAAGCGAGTCTTTGAACAACCAGGTTATAATAAACTATACCGATAATCACAAGTCAATCATACAATATCGATCAAAGATACCCCCTCTCTCTCCCCAATCTCTTTGAAAAATGAAAGAAAAAAAACTTACATACGACATATTGCCTCCCTACCACACCCTCCCAGTCCAACACACCTCATACCTCCTCCAACCATTCATTTCTCTCTCTCTCTATCTCTCTCTCTCTATCTCTCTCTCTCTCTCTCCGTACCCCAAACGTATTTCAAGATTTTTCTTATCGCATTTAAACTTATATTGGGGGAGGGGGCGGGGGAGGTCTGATTCACTGTCAGCTAAACCAAACTATGTCAACCTGTGTGCTGAATGACACACTGTCTTGTGAATGGTACATAGATTCTGACTTCCCCCCTCCTTTCCTAGGGTTTAAAATGTCACTTTGGTAAAACACACGCACGCTCTCACTTACACACACACACACACACACACGCACACACACACACACAGTTTAAAAAAAAAGGGGGGGGGGTAATTGTATGGAAATAGAAAGGGAAAAAAAGGGAAAGGAATACACCAGGGTTGTAAATACAGGGTCAAGCAAATGTCCAATGTGTTGTCCATCGGCTATCAATCTACCGCGTGTCACCTCCATCTCCGGGCACTTTGTTATGACGCGGAGTGATCCATTTTTTGACACACGCCATGTTTCTTTCTCCACTGTTGTCACTTTTGGTTTCAAAGATAAAACTGACCAGATTTTTTCTGTCCGTCTTATACTGCCAAAGCAAGATTGGCGGGTTTTCCCAATTTTTACTAAGCCTATACGACTCACTCATTGGAACACCGTGAAAATGCCGAGCGTTTGGACGAGTACATTTATAGTAACATGAAACATACTAGTCGGCGATGTTGTTTATCCTTAAGTTTCAAATGTATTGTTACAATGTAAGTGAATAATTTCCAGCATATAAAAAAAAACATATAGAGACTATCAACGCATTCATTCCAACTATAACTAATCATATGACTTAGACAAGCGATCTGTTTAACCAGCATCCATCTTTTACCAATATTCACAGACAAACAGACTAAGATGATTTTATTCTTTTTTTTTACGGCCAGATGAATTATGATAAATGGATAATGACAATGAGTTCAAGACAAACATGACGTACGCGTGGCACTAAACGCTTAAAACTATTCCACATTTCTTCCTTTTCAGCCTTACTCGTATTATATTTCCCTCTCCTGCCCGGCATGCCCGATCAACGGTTCTGTCTTCATCAATCTCCACCCCAGACCGTCTATTAAATCCTGTGAGATGTTTATGAAAGTCAGGGGTCATTAAGCGCTATTATCCTTACTGAGAATGACCGCTATATACAGCGGAAGGGGGAGATGAATGTGTAAACGAGGGGGATTACCCTCCCTGAATCCACCATTCTGGCCCGTGTCTCCAGATCTCATTTAGTCCTGTAAGGACTGATAACCCCCCCCCCCCCCCCGACGACTGTAAATCAGATGAAATCTAGGTCCGCCTGTGAATACACAAGTTGCGCAATTATTTAACTTGAGGGGGGGGGGGGGTGTCCGTCAGTCGAGCGTGGCGCGAGGGCAACAATTTTAAAAGAAAAAAGTAAAAACGAAAATCAAACGAGCTGAATGCGTCAGTCGAGCGAAACGCGAGGGCAACAATTAGATATAGCATTACAACAAAAAATTAAAATCATACATTTGTTTCGCCGTGCTGTTTCGGATTTAAAAGAGATGTACCATCAAAGTAGAAATTGGTACTGACAGGCAACAATTAGATATAACATTACAACAAAAATTAAATCATACATTTGTTTCGCCGTGCTGTTTCGGATTTAAAAGAGATGTACCATCAAAGTAGAACTTGGTAGTTGGTACTGACAGGTTCAAACGTGCAGAATGCATCATGGTGCATTCCAATTCGACGGTCGCGCGTTATACCGTGCAACTGACTTTGTAAGTTAGGTCGTCAAACTTTATTATTGACGGAGTCGGCATCAAGTAGCTTGAACTATTTGCAAAATAAGAGATAACCCCCCCCCCCCTTTTGTATGCATCTGTGTGTGTGTGTGTGTGTGCGCGCGCGCCACATGTGTAGCAATGTGTGTATTTTCGTGTATGTATGTTAAGTGTTTTTACATCATATATGCCAATAATGTATGATCTAAGCTCACCCATATCGCTAAACTGTGTGATCTGTCCGTTGTGGCGTATTAGTGCCGCACCAACTTGGCCCCCGTGTGCTTGGCCACCATATGAACTGTTAATGAACTTATGTCCAGAAGAAAATCCATAATCGCCTGCCCATATCCGACAAATCCATCCGTAAAGCTGTCCATACTCAGAAGTGCTCGCTCACAGACAACTGGTGAGGGAATGGGCTTGGAGAATGGAGGCGCGGGGGGGAGGGGGGATGTTACAGGTCAAAGCGTCGAAGCGAGTAGAGCAGTTATGCGCTGGACGACAGTAAAGTCGCAGCCTGTTTCACTATCAATCAGTCGATTGACCACTGCTCGGTGACACGAGGCTAAAATGAAACTTGAAGGGTGGCGGGCAAATGAAGGTCAGCATTAGTCAGCAGATCGAAGGCCTGGACCCTGCACACACTCATATTCTGCCGGCCTTTACTCTCGCCTTGTCATCCCGTGAAACCAATAATAAAAATAAAAAATGGAAGCATCGGACAATATTGCCAGGACACTTTATTTCAACAAGATTGCAGAAAGTCGCCCATCGTTCAATACATGATACACACATATTGGTGCTCTTGAAGGAATGTGCACTTGCATATGAAGAAATATAATAATAATAATAATAATAATAATAATAACAGCCCCTCCCCCCCCCCAAACCCCTTTCACCACAGCATACACTCAACTCGAGCGAACACCGAGTGCCTAATTTAGTTCGACTTTACAGCTTTGACATTTAGTGGCCGGTGTAGCTTGTTGCTACTGATGCTGCTACAACAGAAGACGTCACTGTGAATCACGCTCGTCTCCCCCCCCCACACACACACTCACACTTGTACTCACAATCTGCCCTCATCAGGTTCCTCATTTTCCAGCCGCTGGTTTTACAACTTCCGATGGTAGAGATTGCCGTCATTGGCGTACCCCTTTCCCGACCCTAATAAACCACCCACCGCCCCTTTTTCACCATTTTTTTTTTATTTCTGTCTACCAGACCACTAGGTTACACTGTTATTACATTATGATTTATGCAGTGCAATAATGTTGTTGTTGTTGTTTTTAATATATATTCGAGCTTAGACATCGCTGTTTTTTTTTTGTTTCAACATATACTCCCGATTTGCGGTATATTAAAGTATGTGTACTAGTTTTGACGTCATCACTTTATGTGACACACATTATAACGTGTTGAGAGGGGAAGAGATGTATTCACAATAGACAGTGGGCAGACGATCTAAAATAATTTTAAACTGTATCCATTTAATTTGCAAGTAAAACAACCACAATATCAGCAACACCTACAGCAGGAGCGTACGAGCGATGCCACAGGAATGTAGGGGGACCCATCGAATACAATATGATGCTATAAAATGACTTAGGATCGGTGGCGGGGTGTGGAATTAGAGGGGTCCCAGATGGATGGTGGAGATTGCCATGGGAGGAGGGGGAGCAAGAATTGGCTAGAAGCAGCTCTGCAAAGATTCCTATTCATGGGTGACTCCAGAATCCACTACAGTGATAGCCATCTGATGGCTTTTCTATATCCCTAAACTAGGACCTTTCTAGGTTTCTTGGGGGGGGGGGGGGGTGAAGCCGAGTGTTTCATGGATATTTAAGGGGCCTATCCTTAAAACGGCTATGCCTAACTGTACCCGACGCTGCAATAGGCGTGTCCCTCTGCGAGATGATTGTAGACTGTAGAGTTGAATTGGGGGTCCTTGTGATTCGAACCCTTCTTTTTGCACACTAAGCTGCCATAATTCATCGAGCCACCACAACGGCGTTATCAAATATTTTATGGTGTGTGTGTGTGGGGTGGGGGCGTCGAACCCCAGTTATATAGATCATAGAAGTGTCCGAGCACAGAAATACACATTCCTGGAGCTAACGATGTCTTCGGACGGGATACGTCTTCTGGTATCAGTCGGGGGGTGGGGGGGGGGGGCTGACAATGTTTACATATTTATCTGGGTAGGGGGGGGGAGTCTGCTGATGAAGGGAAGATAAGGAGACACGACCAGTCCTCGGCGGGAACATTCATCCGGGTCAAGCTCGCGACGAGGATGTTTTTGATGTATGAGAAGATAAACACTCGGACATAAAATGTCGATACATTGTCTATCTCCCCTTGAAATAACGACATTGGCAGTACCATTTAGTAGGGGATGGGGGGGGGTGTTGAAAAAAAATAATCGCGTTCTTTATTGCCAAGATATCCTGAAGCTAGTTTGGTCTACAACCAAAGATGAAAACAAAAAGGGATTATTAGTATTCGATGAGACTATATTATCATTACAACGTCTTGAAATAAACAATACGGAAATTGTATTTCCATCCAATGGGGGAAAGAATTCCTAGCATGCGATGTCACCACAGAGCAACCCGACGAATAGTTTAGTATTGGTCAATCGGGCTCATTGCATTAGTCAGGATGGACAGGAAGGGTGGCTTGGTTTAAAGTGCATCACACTGTGGGTCACCTTGGGGTCACCCCAGTAGAGTAAAATGTGCTTTGACCAAAAGTTCTCGAAACATTGCTGTAATTGTACTTGAATTGACCACGACAGTCCGTACGTTAAATATGTGTTTAGGTTCTGAACAGGTGGGCAGGGTTATATAATTATTGCTATCTGCGAGGATAACAATGCACATATATGTATGTATGTCGCGTGTGTTTTAATGATTGCCTAATCAGCTTTCTCGATACTGTATGTGGTTTTATTTGTATATATGCACACAGAAGAAAATGTATTGTACACATTACCATATAAGTTAATAACAGAAGAATTGCTTAATGTAAATGATAACCACATTAATCGACTTTTCAGCGCATGAACGGTTAAGGTCAGCACAACTGGCGGAGAGAACAGGGTTCAGATCTTTAGTCTATCCAGCCTGTATTATTAGCTGGTGTGTATATTTGGGCACGCTTCACTTGGCGACACGGTTCAATCTATCCACTCTCTGCATCCTCGTTCATTTTGACTGATGTGTAGAACAACGAGCAACAACTGATACTTTAGTGAAAGTTGTACTCAGACTCTCTCTCTCTCTCTCTTTCTCGTACTTTGAAAAGTACTTTTTTTTATGTGTCATTAACGGAGGCGGGCTCGAGGGTTGGAGGGAAACAGTTCAATTCTTCCCACTCAACTAGATGCGATTCTCTCAAAAACAGTTTGTTTGTTTTTAAGACGGTGCTTGTACGTGATAGTTTACCCGATTTTAAAATTTTGGCCAAAAGTAAAAACAACAACAACATTCAAGTGCCGGTGCCACAAGTAGTTTCCGTTCCCTGCCACTGAAGATGTTTTTCTGAGCTCCTTCTATCAACTCTGTGATCAAACAAAAAAAACAATGTTGATGACGTAGACAAGACGGATCGATGACGTCTGAATTCTACTACCCCCCCCCATCCCAACTGCTCCACTCATGTCCCTCAGTTTGGAAGGCGGACTTTGGTATTTCTTTTATTTAGACTTCAGAATGAAAGAAAAGTTTAGGGGCCCGGAGGGAACGGGAATAGAGAATTACTTGTATGAAGGAAATGGAAAACGATTATTCAAAGTTGACAGTGAGTTAACAAATGATTTGATTATTTCTGTTTATGCATCACCGGTGTTTTGTATATTATTTTGACTTATTTATTATTTATTTTGTTTGATGCAATGGATTCCGTGTTTTAACTCACAATCCCGGTTTAAAAAAAACACTGTGTCAACATATATATATATATATATTCGTAACCCCCCCCCCCCCCGTTGACGAACTGAAAGGTCATCTGTCTACAGCAGCCCTGACAATACTTATACAACAAGCCTCGACTCCACTTCCCCCAATTCTTTGTCCACCCATCACTCTTTACCTCACTTCACCTTCCCCCTCACCGCTCCCCCCCCCCAACCCTCGTCTACAGTCCTGCTAAAGCGTGAGCTCACTTGTCTGTGAGAAAACTACCGCCTGTAACGCCGAGGTCATCCGAAGGTCAACATCATCCATGATGGGCGGGGGGGGGATCCCGGGAGGTAATCAGTAATCGTGTACCCGCCAATTTGAGAGAGGTTGTTAGCAGACGAGAGAGGAGGAAACATTACACTGAAATAACACAACATCCTCATGTAGCTCGTCACCGGAGGCAGAGAGTGAGGACGAGGAACTGGAACATGGGTCGACAGCCCGCGGCCCACGACTGTCCTAGTAGCTGCTGAATGTGGCAGTCGCTTGCAATAGCAGCGTGCGGCCAGAAGATATTGGCTGTGCGCCAATTTGGAATGAAATTTTAATTCAACAATGTAACAGTATATAGACCTACATTTGTGCACTCGGTTTTGACGTATGCGTGAAGATTAGGCGAGCTGTGCGCTCGCGCACACGAGCACAGCTTAGTGAGACCATGGTCGAATGGGTGGTTAGTATCATATTAGTTGATCACTTGAGTAACCGGTACAACAAATCTGACGAGCTGGGCGGGAAGGGTTACCAAGTATAGATCTAAAACTAAATTATACATGTAGAAAATAATTCAAAGAAATGATATCACCCTCGACACACATACAAACGAGCTTAGCTAACGACATAATGCTAAGTAATCTACATAATGATATGGGATGTCCTAAAGCTAATTAAAATATGAAAGAGAAAGGAAGGGTAGTATGGGAAGTGTGTGTGGGGGGGGGGGGGGAGGAATGTTGTCAATGACATATAAAACATACAAATTAGACTTTTTTTTTTTAAATTGTTAAATAGTTCTAATAAATAAAAGGCACTTTGCGTAGTATTATTTCAGTGTTGTCAAATGTACGTAAATAATGCACAACATGTAAATAAACAGGCCTATATGTATATCATGTATATATATGTGTGTCATTTCTGATTGGTGGAATGTAGTAGACCTCCATATTTTGCCAAACAGATCAATCAGGGACAGTGTTTACTTTATCGAAGGAGAAAGACCGCTGTCCAAAAGTGCAGGCAAACAAACATTCTTGTTGTTTGTACAGCGAAATCTCTCTCTCCCTCTCTTCCCCCGCCCCCCTATTCCCCCCCCCCCGGCCCCCAATGACGCGGTCGGCTTTTGAAATTATTTTTTGTAAATATTAAAACCGGTATGCGGTCCTCCATCGCATCGTTCAGCACTGATCACAGTTAGTTATTATATTTTGAAAATACATACAAGTCATATTACTCTTGTTTACCGATGAGCCACTTTCTAAATCTCATTGTTTACCGAATGTTCACAATGATTGGTTAGACACGTTAGGCTATATAGGTCAAACATAGTTATGTCGTACACATGTCAATTTCAACTCTTAAGCATTCGCCGACCATAGAGAACACCTGATGTCCGACGTTACAGAGGGGCCGACTGTAACAATCTTCACCACATGGTCCCTCAAGTTATTTTGTCACTCGCTAAGCATGGATGAAAAAATGAGTGAGTCGAGGAGGTGAGAAGGAAGGGAGGGAGGAGGGCCACGTTACGCTTGGACGAGTGACTTTTACGGTAGGCACAAACACGCCGGTGCCAATGACTCGGGGACGGAGGGCAGATTATATACCCCAGGGGCACAGCGAACGACAGAATTAACCGATTTAATTCTTTTTCTACAGGTCGTGAAATGAAGGTCGTTTTATTACAGGGCCGTAGAGCGGGGCTCCGAGCATGGCCGCATTGACTTATTCAATGTAGAAGGCTGTACCCCAAGGGTTCTAACATCAAATGCCGTGTTACGAATGGTGCGACTTTCATGAAACGCTACTTTTTTACGGCCATGCGCTACAAGTAATAGCTTCTGAGTAGAGTGAAGTAGAGCAATATTGTAGTGCATTTGTAGAGTTCAAGAAGCCCCCCCAAAAAAAATACTACTGTTTGTTTATGTTTGGTTCAAAACTTCCTTGCAACATAGATCAGCAGGTGAATAAGATAACATAAATCTGAAAGGTAAATTGTTATACACAGTGAACAATACCTGGAGAAGGCTTTGTGGTCTGTGCGTGCGGAAGAGACTGGGATATTTAGGGTTATTATACAGGTTAATAAAGGACGGACATTAAAGGACATTGTCCCCGGACAATGTTTACGGAAACGAATGTGTGTGTGTGTGTGTGTGCTAATATTTTTAACCCTAAGGCCAATTTCATCCAAATAGGAAGGGGGAGGTCGCCTTCCACAGAGTCAGTCAACCGAGCCTCTTCACACTGAATACATTCAATAACAGGTGCTGAGGTGGAATTACCTACTCTGATCAAAGATCGGCGTCCATTTGAACTTCACCGATTACACCTGAAAAAGTAACTCTTTTTCACAGAGTTTTGAAAATTCTGACCGCAAAGTTCTATGTCAGCGTAAAATGTAAAAAGTTAATTAGTGAGAAAAATGCCTTTTGTACAATTACCGACAGTAAAAATGCGTGACAATATTTCTTTCAATTATCACAACAGAATTGTTCATTTAAGTAGACTTAATGTGTTCGGTATACTGCGTACAGTAAGATGTACAGTGAAATAAACAGTTATGCATGTATATTCCATCAAAGGTATTTAATTTATTCAGAAGTACAGCTTAGATTATACAAAATACGATTGGTGAATGCCCCGTGGGTTAAAGGTCAATGACGCAGTGTCAGGCGGGGCTCTAATTTCCTAAGTCTGGGTGCTGCTGGTGGGTGGCTTCACATATAATTCACATAATGTTGTTTTTTTTTTTGGTGTCGGGGTTCATAGCACATATCCCGTTTGTCAGCTGTGGATGGTGCACACTTTTAGCACATATACATGTCAGTGACTGTTAGAGAAGTTACCCTAGAGAACTGACCGACTTTACACATAACACATAATCCATGCAAGTCGGAATTATTTCAGTAAAGGGTCAGCCACGGTCAGAGTGCTGATAAATGACCACTGGCATGTCGTCTTGAGCCATCAATCGAGTCCAAGCGCGCCCCCCCCCCCCGCCCGGGGAAACGTCCAGATAATAATCAGTCTACAACTCGTAAACTTCCTTAGGAACCAAAGTCCGGACATGCATTTGACCATCAGGGAGAAAAGAGGGGAGGGGGAACTATATGACCTTTGACCTCTGAGACCCAATCTTCAAGGTCATCGCCTTTTTTTTTAATTTCTGAACGGGATGAAATAATCGCCAATTATACAAGCTAAGACATAATGCAAGTCTCTGAGCCCCAGTACTGCGATCCGACACAGTTTCAACAATTTCCTCACCAATTCTCTGCGGTCACAACGTAAGGACTAATATATATATATATATATATATATATATATATATATATATATATATATATATATATATATATATATATACATACACACACGTGCTGTGAAAATAACAGAAACTGCTTGTTACATATAAAAGTAAATACTTCTCCAATGTTTTATTTTCCTTTTCCAGCAGGCGACGCCCCCCCCCCTCCATCCAAGTTCCAAGTAAAATTTATTAAGCGCAAGTGGACACGTGAAGTTTTGACGTCTTTTTGACGACCCTCCCCCCACCCCCCACTCCACTCCTATATAAGACAAGTAAGAGCCAAAAAAGGAGGGGGGGTGGAAGGCGGACGAGGGGCTGACGCGGTTACGCAATATTAATTAGGCGCAATGAGGTGCACGCCAAGGAGCTACGCCACTGTCCTCATTCCCCGGAAACACCATAAACACACCTTTTTTTATTACTCATCAGTGCATGACACACGTTACATGACGCACGTTACATGGCGCACGTTACATGACGCACGTTACATGACGCACGTTACATGACGCACGTTACATGACGCACGTTACATGACGCACGTTACATGACACACGTTACATGACACAAGTTACATGACACACGTTACATGACTCACGATACATGACGCACGTAACATGACACAAATTACATGACACACGTTACATGACACATGTTACATGACACATGTTACATGACACACGTTACATGACGCACGACACATGACGCACGTAACATGACACAAATTACATGACACACGTTACATGACACACGTTATGAAAGACAAGCTGAACAATGTGTTGGCTACTCCAAAAAAAAAAACAACCGTTGAGTCGTTGGTCACGCGATCACCTTTGGGCTAGCTGTTGCTCACTAATCCCCCCTAGGACCATCCGGTCACTACAGAATGGTAATTTTGTTGTTACAAATTGTACTTTAAACCAACACACAAACACACACACACACACACACACACAGTAAGATGTTCAGTACACGTGCACTTTAGGTAATCGATACCACAGAAATATCCAAGATAAGTTGGTATGTAAATTAATTCTCGCCACAACGTCTGAACATAATACTTATTTCAACAAAACAAAACCAAACGGAAAAAAAAAATAATAGGTTAATCTGTTGTATTAGTGTTAGATAATATCAAGGTAAAAAAAAAAAACACGAGTTACCCCCCCCCCAACCCTTTCCCTCTCTCTTGAGCTACAGCTTCCGAGGCTAAACCGAAATCTTTAAAAACCGGGAGCTGGATTAGGCTCAATGTAGCCACTGGTTTTAGTGGTATTAAGTAACTGGGACGAGTTAGAACAAAATAATTTCTACCTGTCAATCAACTTTGTGGTTAATTTCACAAAAACTCTCCTAAGGTAAGTTTCTCATTTTTTTAAACTTTTCGAAATTCAAGCAACCCGCCCCTTTTCTGTATGAATCCCTCTCTTGATTCCAACGCTTCTCTCTGTCCCTTCTCTGTCTCTCTGTCTCTCTCTCTCTCTCATACATATGTATTTCTTCCTCTATCTCTTTCCCCTCTCACTCTGTCAGTTTTCCTTCGGTCCAACAACCTTGCGACTAGTCTCTGTTCTATTTGAACACATGTTTGTCAATGTTTGCCTAGGCTCATAACCTAAGTCCACATGTCCGTGTCTGTAATGTCAAGTATTACTAGGATGTATTACATACAGACATATATACAAACAGGGGCAGACCATCGTGGCTGAATGCGGTAACTGTGTTGTTTGAACTTCCATAATTGTCGTATCATTCTTGAAAAAAAAGCCTTAAGTACACGGTGCAAAAAGTCAACAGGAACTAGGGTGGCTACTTCACCACAGACACTTACTGTGGAGGGAATGGTAAGTTCAGAAGGAAGAGACAGAGTGACAGACACACAGGCAGAGTTACAGAGAGACAGAGTGACAGACACACAGACAGAGTTACAGAGAGACAGAGACAAGCGCACACACACACACACATTATATATATATATATATATATATATATATATATATATATATATATATATATATATAAGCGGTATGCCCAGACATACAGGCAGGCAGGCAGGCAGGCAGGCAGACAGACAGACAGACAGACAGACAGACAGACAGACAGACAGACAGACAGACAGACAGACAGACAGATAGATAGATAGATAGATAGATAGATAGATAGATAGATAGATAGATAGATAGATAGATAGATAGATAGATAGATAGATAGATAGATAGATAGATAGATAGATAGATAGATAGATAGATAGATAGATAGATAGATAGATAGATAGATAGATAGGATAGATAGATAGACTAGTTGAGGAGACAATAATGTATTATAGAGGGAGAGTTTACAAAGAAAGAGAATATTCCATGCAGAGATTGAAAGTAAAAAATTTGATAGTAAACTATAAGGGGATGGGGCGAAGGTGGGGAGGGAGTGCATATAAATAGACAAGACCGCTGTGTTCATGTCTAGGTCTCAACACGCACGCACAGACACACACATATCGAATGAGTTTGACAAGAGCCATAAATCTTGTTCAGTTTGACACAAATTTATCAACAGGCATACAGGCGACATATAATTTATCCAGTGAGAGAGAGAGAGAGAGAGAGAGAGAGAGAGAGAGACCGTGCTGGATACAGCGGATTTACCATGGATAGCAGCAGCTTAGGACGAGTTTTCAACACATTCATCAGAACTGGGAGGCGAGGGTAGAGGGCTGATACATCTGTCCATATATTACAATGTTTGTTGGAGGAAGACCTTGACGCTTTTGGCGACGTGTTGAAATTACATTTTGTTGCTGTTTACACGTTATATTAAACACTAGAGCTCGGCTGTAAGGTTGATTTCAAAGACACTTATCAAAGAATTACAAATGGCTGATAGAAAGAGCCCATTTTTAGAGCATTTTCGAAAAAAAAATGCTCTTGTTACGGGTCTTTTCTATATACTTCATAAATGTTGCGGGCTCTTTGGTTTTATGCTCAATAAACGTCTCAGGCCCTTTGGTTCATGTTATGAGTTGTGCGTTTTAATTCGAACGTAGAGATGTCAATTTAGCTTAATGTCTGTCTGTTTCACTCTTATTTACTCACTCCTTTGTTACAACTCAAAAACCAACCAAACTCGATGCGTTGTTAGTACAACGATTTATTTACATAAATGTGCATCAGAATACAACAAGTCCATAAACGAATACACATTTAAATCCACAGTAATTTGCTCTGCCTCAACTCTGACTAACTAAAGATCTCTAAACTATTCTCGTCGCTCTCGTAACTATCTCTCTTCTCAAGCTCCTCATAACGTCTCCTAACTACGAACTGCCCCCTCACTAACTAATGTCCGAATCCAGCCCCTATTTATACCCCTAACGTCCGTTCCCTAATTACCCTAAGTACGTCACAGTCTCTTCACTATCTAATCTTTCTAGGAGCGTCACCTGGTCGTCATTGTTAACCCTACTAGCCTGTCCGACGGCGCCTCCCAGTCTTCACACATTTGCTGTCTACTATTCTATTCTTTCCCACTTTGCCCTAAGTTGTCTGTCACCTCGTCACTATTATTCGTACTAATCCTAATTCTTAGATATCTACAATGTTAAAAGGCCGAAGGGGATTGTCTCTGTCTCTAAATCTACTTTAGCTCGTCACAGCTCTATTGTCCCCGTTTTGTCTGTCTGTCCGTCCGTCCGTCATCACCCTACATCTCAACAACCATAAGTCCTAGACCCATGATGTATATATCATTTTGTAGGTCTTGGCCTGCCAAGAAATGACTTTTTTTCAATTTCGCGATCTGACCTCTCAGGGCCGTAAAAGGGGCCTTAGTACCATTTTTTACTATATAAGCTATATTAATAAAGGAGCGCTATATCTCAGCAACTATAAGTCCTAGACCCATGATGTATATATCATTTTGTAGGTCTTGGCCTGCCATGTGTACATCAAAAGTTCATTTCGCGATAGGACCTCTGAGGGCCGGGCTTCAGGGCTCCTAAGGGGCTTATATATTATATATACACCTTGTACGTTCAATAGCCCGTTCATTTGGTGCGAAATACTGCAGCACGTAGTTTCACCAAGATTTATTAAGAAACTCATCAAATGAAATAGTAAGCTTGTGTTCTGAGTTTAATTGAAAGTATCAGAGCTATGCAACAATTGACGGAGTTTTCGGACGATTAATTGACTATAATTTCGAATGTTTTCAATTATGAGTCCTATTTCAGTGACCACAAACCACTTGTAGTTAGATTTAAGAGAAAATAATTTTTTTTCAAATATAAAGAAACGTCTTTATAATTTTTTTTTACAGATATATGCATTACACAATTGAATTTATAAACATTTCCAAAATTTACAAATATTTACTGAAAGATAGCATACGTACTGATACATAACATGAAAATGCGCTAACACGTCCTGTGTCCAGAATGGAACAGGCTTAATTGCTTGTTTTATAAAAAAAGGGATGTTTTTAAAAATATACTTCAAGACGTGGCTACAGTGCATAGCAACCCATTGTTTTAATTTTTATCCCATAATTCCTCACCCTTTTTGTAATATAAATTTGAATACAATTCATTTCACTAAAGCCGTCTGCCCAGTTCAAAGCTCCAACAAGCTATATCTGTTTAACATTAAAATAGAGCTACACAATCTCGGAATTATATTTCAACACACAAAAAAGGCGACTTAGCTAATCAATACATTGTGTCCAAATTAGTTTAGAGTGAAATTAAGAGAATTGGGTTCGTTCTTAATTAACTCATGTAAGCCATTTTGTTGTTAGTTCCGTCATATCCAGTGAGAATGGTATCAGTTGTAAACATTTCTAAATCAAGCATTGTAACAAATCAAAGAGTACAGAGAGAAAGAGAGAGAAAGATAGAAGGGGGGGGGGAATCTTGGGCCATCTCTTTGTTCTGACTTAATACTTTCACTTGCTTTCTCCCTTCTTCTGCACTACGCCCTCGTCTGACTCTCACACACATTGACTTCCACACACTGACACTCACACACATTGACACTCAATCAGTTGTACTGCCCCAACTACTATCAGATCCCTCCACCCCTCACACACAAACCCACACAGACACACACCGATGTCTCTAAGATTAATAGCGTATTGATCACAAGAACTGTGTGGTACAATTTGAAAGTATCGATGTATCACGAGCAGCCCCCCCCCCCTTTTCCTCCCTTCCCTTTCCCCCAATGAAGGGTCGAATTTTAATTTTTTTTTTTTTAAATACAAGAGGTGGGCGGGTAGTGCGAGGCGGTGTCGAGTCAAGTTGACTTTAAACTTGATACATTACAATGACTGGAATCAGCTGACAAATCATGGCCTACAAAAAAAAAGTGTAATTGTTTTCTTGATTTTTGTTTTTTAATCTCTCAACAACCACTTCCATGTTTGATGTTAGTTGGAAGTGAAAATAATTCGAAATACCCCCACCTCCCCACTCCTCCCCTTTCATGTTATCAATCTCAATACGAGTTTAGCCAACGTCTTCTTAGGTCTGCGTTCAGACCAGTGGGAGTGAATTTAGAGAAACAAGGAAAAAATGTGAGGCACTAGGAGGAGTGAAGGAAAAAATGTGAGACACAGGGAGGAGTGAAGGAAAAAATGTGAGGCACTAGGAGGAGTGAAGGAAAAAATGTGAGACACAGGGAGGAGTGAAGGAAAAAATGTGAGACACAGGGAGGAGTGAAGGAAAAAATGTGAGACACAGGGAGGAGTGAAGGAAAAAATGTGAGACACAGGGAGGAGTGAAGGAAAAAATGTGAGACACTGGGAGGAGTGAAGGAAAAAATGTGAGACATTGGGAGGAGTGAAGGAAAAAATGTGAGACATTGGGAGGAGTGAAGGAAAAAATACAAGGCATCGTATTTTGACCTGAAGAAAGAATTATCAACGAGAAATTAGATGGGGATGGAGGGGGGGGGGTAACACTGTATGACGTCGGATATGTTGGTATAATGTCTATAGAGACAATTATATTGTGCATTGTTATAATGAACTTTATAACTTTAGAAAGAAGAATGAGGCAGTTGTCAAATTATTTCAGTGGTGTTTCAATGCCGAATAGAAGGACATTAGAAATTACATCCCTGTTGTTATATTACGAATAGATACACAGGTATATAAAATATGATAGGCTGCAAAATATAAATAGAGAGTTGATTCACCTACTGCTTCTAGTGCGCCTACTCTAGATGGGATATAACAACACTTTAATAGAAATACTGGTACAATACAAAGGCCAGAGAAAGAAAATTGAAAGACAGAGAGAGGGGGGAGAGGGGTGGAGAGAGAGCGAGTGAGGGGCAGAGAAGGGGGAAGAAAGAGAGTGAGTTGGGAGAGAAGGAGAGAGCAGGAAATAGAGGTAGAGAGTGAAAGGGAGGGAGAGGGTGAAAGAGAGGGAGAGAGAGAAAAGAACCAGGAACATTATGTACAGGAGAAATATATACAACAAAAAAAAAAAACAGACCGTCTGAAGCGAATATAATGAGTGATATTTCCACGTACTTGTGGTATGACACCGGACCACGAGTACGTAACGTGCCCTCGATAACCAGCTCGGTAAAAGGTTGACTAATGGGAACAACGAGCAATTATCTAAATTGGACTTAATGAGATGGTCATAACGCGGGCTACTAAACACATATATCGCACGCCCCCTCAAATAATTCATACACAGGTGCGCGCCCCTCCTGCCCCCGTCCCCTTACAAAAGTGCCTCGGCATGTATAAAACAGTCACCGAGAGCCACGTATGACAAGCCACGTGACCTGCACTACTGCGGGTACCGCGTAATAAAACAATTGTTACACATCTGGGCAAAATAAAAAAAATCACGTCCTTATTTAAAACCATTAAAATAAGAGAATCGACTTTCTGCAGTTGTGTAATGAGAGGACTTGTTGATTGTACATGTATTGAAGTAATACTATCGGGAATAGAAATACAAGCAGCTTGATATTCTGATGCACCGGTAGAAATATTATCATCACAAATGAATGACATGTTTTTATTGCGTTTAATGATATTAATTGAACTATTTGAACTTTCTGTACACTTCTAATTATCTGACTCTCACATGGACAAGAAAACACCCCCGCGCACACACTTACGCACGCACGTACACACACACACACACACACACACACATTTAATATACTGTTCTCAAAACGAGTAGCATCCATCGCATGGTTGAGACTCACATTACGGGGTACACGTTTCAAACCACCGCCACTCGTCAACACGCTCGTGTTGTATACAACAAAGAAGGTCGCATCTCGTGAAATAGAACCGTCGTATTACAGCCACCACGCTCCATGACTAATGTGCTTCTGACGGAATCGTGTTCTCCAATAGCCGACGGCACGTCATTCTATCTGACCGGACGTGCTGTTTTATAATCATAGATGTCCACTGAGAGCATTGGAATTGTTCAATATGTGTGGTGTGTGTGTGTGTGTGTGTTAATGGGCTGGGTAAAGGAATGGAAGATCGCCAATACCCACACATACACATACCTTTATGAAAAAAACAACTGTAGATTAGACAGGCAAGCCACATCCCCCCCCCTCTGGTCAGGTATGTTTCGTCAGGCTGTTTGGTCCGCGCTTTGGTCTTCCCCGCTCATTCACACAATGAGGTTAACATTCAATTCATATTATTTTATGTCCACACTCTATACAACTGCTTTGTTTCGGCCCTTCACTCAAATATGGGACGCAACTGTGGCCTGCGGTGCAAACAAATGCCCACCCCTGCCGTATACTGTATTAGTACAATAATTAGTACAGGATGATTTACTACGGTAAATAACAACACACCACTATGTGTACACATGTGGAAGTCAATGATGCCGTGTGTACACATGTGGAAGTCAATGATGCCGTGTGTACACATGTACCAGTCAATGACGCCGTGTGTACACATGTGGAAGTCAATGATGCCGTGTGTACACATGTACCAGTCAATGACGCCGTGTGTACACATGTACCAGTCAATGACGCCGTGTGTACACATGTACCAGTCAATGTTGTCGTGTGTACACATGTACCAGCCAATGACGCCGTGTGTACACATGTACCAGTCAATGACGCCGTGTGTACACATGTGGAAGTCAATGACGCCGTGTGTACACATGTACCAGTCAATGAAGCCGTGTGTACACATGTACCAGTCAATGACGCCGTGTGTACACATGTACCAGTCAATGACGCCGTGTGTACACATGTACCAGTCAATGATGCCGTGTCTACATATATACTCTTTCTCTTTCTCTCTCTCTCTCTCTCTCTGGGTGTCCCTTTAAGATGAAAGTACAAACTGTAATGCATTTTTGTCGGTACTTACAATGAGTGTACATCAAACAAGCACTGATTTGGGGGGGGGGGGGGTCACCCTACTATGATCAATCGATCCAACTTGCGTAAGACCGCACCCCTCCCCCCACCCACCGGGGCCAGCTCGCCCATGGCGATCAACTTGTATTTGAATAATGTAATAAATTATATAATGTAATAAATTATTCAAGACTATTCATAATTCAAACTTCAACTCAATAAACACTAACACACAAACTCACTTGAGTAGAACGTAACATTAATTACTTGGTCCAGAGAGAGAGAGAGAGAGGGGGGGGGGGAGATGGGGGGGGGGGAGAGAGAGTGAGAGAGAGACCCAAAATCAAACATAAATAATAATATACACCAGGTGAAATCATGCAGACCCACCAACTTATCTGCAAATAGAGCGCCTGGAAACAAAGAGTCGTCTGCTCGTCTGGATGCCAGAAGATACTCTCACACGCCTGCTCCCCCCCCCCCCCCGCTCCCTACCGAATACTGCATGAACGGCGCCAAATTGCACACGAGCTAAAATTAAAACAAACAATGACCGTGTTTGTTCTCGTCGGAGACCGGAAATAAAAAAAAAAGAACGGTCAGAGAACCGAGGCTTTCTACGAGTGGACAAATGCAGGCAGGTATGGATATCTGATTTAACCGAGGCTTTCCAAAAACGAAACAACACTGCCAGAATCCATTCTCCGTTATTTTGACCCGCCATCATCCAGAAACAACCAGCAGATACATTCAACTGACATACACAGTCATGACCTTAATCCCCCCCCCCAACCACCCCCTTACAACCTCATAGCACTATAAATCACCCGGATATACCATTATGTTGTCCCAAGGAAGTATTTTTTTTTTTGAATCAACCGATACAAACACCAAAGCGCACATTCCCATAATTTTGAGCGGGCGTAAGTAAATAAATAAACACAAACCAAGTAGCAAGGGAGAGTATTCATGTTACTAAAATAACAGCTCACTTTCATACACCATCTTTTGGAGTAACCACTCGTCAGTCGCGAGAGCTCGCGTTATGTCATCTTCATGGGGAAATTTTCCTGCCTATATAAAAAAAACAGCACGAGGCCTATTTCTGTATATAAATAAACTTTATCCCTTGATATGCGAGAAACCATGATAAAAAAAAAAATAACTAATTTTCGTCGCTAAACCTGAAATTTCCATTTCTACAGATATTTTTTTTTCAAAGATAAAAGGCGAGTAAAAAATCAAGTTTATTATACTGAATACAGATACCACGTGGTTCGTATCAGGACTATTTGTGAGTTTTATTAACGCGTGCAGCGATATCGTTATATCATAGACTTTGTTTGCGCGACCCCGCCCATATGTAAAATACATACGTCACGACACGTCATATCACCGACATAGATATAACATGTAACCAAGGTGACGGGAAATTGTTGCCGGGGGGGGGGAGAGAGGAGGAGGAAGGGGATATCTATCTAAAACTAGGGCAATCGTCAGCCTGTGTTCAGTTTATTCGTGCAATTTGAGGATATTAGATACACGGGGTCAAGGTGTTTACAAAAATATATATAATCGGTTTAAAAGGTGTCCGCTAATCTGGAGAGGTGTGGGTGAGTCCCCTTGTAAGGATGAGATGAAATCTCTTAGATCCTTTACACCACGATGGGACGGTTTTTTCGCAGTGCCCAATGGCCATGGAGGCACCACGGGGGAGATATAGAGGAGACTTTAACCAAGAGCTGAAGTATCACTTTTCGTCCTCACCGAAGATCGAACCAAGGAGAACCGGTAGAGGTGTATAGATAGATTCGGTTAAATTAATATTTTCTGCTGATATCATTTGGAGTACACGTTAAATATATAAACAAGACTAGACAGGAAGTGTCGACTGTGTTTACTCAGTGAATCATTGCGCTCTTCTACTTTAATTTTTGTATGCATACGAGGTAAGAAAAACAAATCAGGGTCGCCGAGGGTCCCGAGGGCCACGAATGGACTTATTTATTTTCTAATTACATGTATAACTAAAAAAATAGGTTCAACAAGCTATTGCGTTGATATATATATGTATATATATATATATATATATATATATATATATATATATATATATATATATATATATACACGATTCATTGAAATCTTTGACTACTTCTACGCTGAGAGAGGGGAGAGAGGGAGAGAGGTAAAGGGAGAGAGGGGGTGGCTCATGAATAAAGTATTATGGGCACTGTAGTCAGTTAAAATGTAAGTTGTTTTGTTTTACGATGTCGGTAAACGGCATGAAACATTTGTTGTGTCAAATGACCCGATTACAACAGTGTTATACAACTCTATGCACACAATTCCTTTCACTCGGCTGGAAACTAAATTTCTCCAATTCAGATTCACAAAGAAGATTGTCAAAAGTGTATCCTCCCAGTAACCAGTCCTATCTACCGCCGAATGTGAAACTCGCGGAACTGAAGCCGTATCCACTGCCACACACACACACACACACACACACACACACACACACACACACACACAAAAACGTACAAGAAGTGTACAACAGTTTCCCCATGTACATAAAAATGTTGGTAGATAAAAACCCTCACTAAAACACGGCTGCCCTCGACGGTTCGGATAATTTTTTTTTTGACTTGACTTCTCGGGTTTAAGAAATCACTAGCGGGATTCACCATTACACAACTATTGAAACCCTAGCGTTAAGCGGATGGTTAACGCCCCCCCCCCCCTTTTCACCCCAACCCCGAAAATATACTTTGAAACAGGCACTTCATTAAAAAAACGTTTTGTGATAAGATTTATTGTCATTACTAGAAGGGAATCGGCTCGAGTGTTGGGCCAAACGGTGGTTTGAAGTGAGCCGAGATAAGTAAACTCTCTACTTCCAGAGTAAGACAAATGAAGTAGCACTGTTTGTACGCTGACAATTGAGGTAGCACTCCCTGGTGTGTTTGTGTGTATGCTCGTGCGTGAGTGGGTATGTGTGTGCATACACAATGGAATACAAGAGAAAACGGGTTTTATGGGGGGGGGGGGGGGGGGCGAGTGGGATGGAATGAATAATTTGTTTCCAGAAAAAATATTTCATGCTCGCGTGAATAGGTCTCACCTGTGCGCAGTTCGATTCTGACACAATGACGCATGGAGAGGTCTCGTTCGTTAGACAGCAATCACACACACACCACACACTCAAACAAACATACAAACAAACGGCAATTTATATTCTTTCTTGCTTTCTTACAATTTTCTTACACCAGTGTAAAATTCTGTTGGCTTCCATAATATTTCAGGGGCAGTACAAGTGGTGGGGATTTGGGGGGGGGGGGAAGCTCCCCTGCCTAACATCACATCAATTTACCGACATTTTGTTTCATCAAAAATAAGGAAGGATTCGATGTTAACATTTAGGAGAGTGGGTTGTCAATGCAAAGGCATACCTCAGGCAGACAGAGAGGGAGACAGAGAGACGGACAGACAGACAGATAGTTTCCATATACTATATTTTTCCCCTCAGTCATGTAATGAACAGAAATAAATTATTCTCCTTTAATGTATTTGGCAATAGCCTTCTATTAAGTCCAGTGGTTTGAATAAATTAAGCAGTACCAAATGATCTCTACGTTACACACACACACACACACACACACACACAAACACAGTCAATAATTAAGATAATATATAGACGAGTGAGGTGCATAAAGCGAGCCGTTGATCAAGGGTGGAAAACAAAATGTCAACAGAACGTCCAAGTGAATTAATACACGCAGCCTTCTGTCTACCTTCAAAAAATAAATGTACTTTGGGTTCAAAGCGAAATGGAAGAAACCAACTTCACCACTAAATGTAATGAAGTTGTGCGAAGATCACAGGCCCACAAAAAACTTGAAATGTTTCCAGGTTTAGCTCACCCAGATGCCAAAATTCTTTAAAAGATTATTGAGTGGCGAAAGAATACAAAAAATAACGAGAACACTAAAAAACAAAAGAGTCGCTTTTAGTGGATGGAGTTGGTGAGGCAGCTCGTTTATCAGAATACGTTAACACCCTCCCCGCCCTCGGGCCTTCCACCCCATGGACCTGCTGCCAACACCTGTAGGGAGAAGGGAGGGTGGGGGCGCGGGCTATGGCACAAAGCAATACACAAAAAATACGCGACATTGTTTTCACCAGGTGAGCGAGTGCTTGCCCCGCCAAATCGGGTGAAGAGCAGACGTCGTGTGATACCGTAACAGCAAATGACACCCGGCTGTGGCTGTTTTGAGGGCGCGAGGCGTCTGCGAGAGATACGTTTTCTCTCAGTGTGTGTTGTGCGTGTGTGGGCCTCCAGTGTCATTCCTGCAAGATTCACCCTTGTATCTTATTATGGTTGGTGCCGGTTTGACACGGCCGCACTCACGAGTTGTTGCTCTTGGGTATGGCAGAGCTCACGCTGTTGGTAAAGCAAGGAGAAGCGCCAAAAGTCGCCAAAGACATACATACATGCATAGGGCATGATCGAGCATAGCATAGATTATCTGATATGGGAATAATCAGATTCTTGAGATATTTAAAATGATGTATGTTTTAGGTTGATCCAGTGACGGAGAAATCATTATCGAGTAGTTGTCAAGGGCCGATATGATCAACTTTGATGTACAAGCAGAAAAAGTGATGTAAAAAAAAAGTTCATTAACCGGACTACCGAGAGAGAGTGACCGTCAAAGAACTGACCACCAAGGCCGCTCGTTGATAAGCATAGGATTGGGGCAGTTGTCTGTATTAGCGGACAGACAGGTGTCACTGTATAGACACACAGAGTGACCAACAGATTGACAGCAGGGTGCGCAGGAAAAAGAGGAAGAATATCATCAACATCTCCAGTGATTCCCAAACCGGAGCTCAACGGATCACCGAGGGCATGTATGAGTAGCCCCGCGGTTGATCCAAAAAAAATAATTCTAAAATATGCTGGGGCTCCGTTTTAATCAATGGATTCTTAATGAAACGACTCGTGCATTTTTAAAGGTTTGAGAACTGTTGATCTGTTCCAATTGTACGAGGGCTCAACGAGTGCACTTATAACCTGATTAATGAAAGACGGGGTGCTCAGAGCCGTGTAACCGCCACAGCACCCAGGGATAAAAAAAAAACAACAACAACGGATCAACAGCTTCGCGAGTGAAGAGTCAGGTTCACTGAGCTCCCACCCTCCCCCACCTCCTTACACACACACAGATATACACACACACACACACTCGCGCGAGCACAAAGTACGTTTTCAACTCAGCCGCAATTATCCAAGCATGAACAAGGCGTGTGACGGAATCTGTTGACGTAACCCTACCAAAAGGTAAACGTTGATTGAACTTATTACCGGCTAATGAAAAGTTCTTTTGATAATTCCAATAACATATAAGATTCCCCGGGAGCTTTTCGGGGCTCATTAATAATACGACTGGTGACGGTTAATTTAATGCACGTTTCGATTAACCTGGAATGAACAACTTGATCTCTTAATGAGAACCGTTCTGATTATAATGAAAAAATCAAAATCCATTTTTTTTAAAGAATAATCTACACAACATCTGAGACTTTGACATGTGGCATATAATTGTCACACAACTCGTTTCAAATCCATTTTTATGGAAATGCAAAATTTTTGGCGACGTTCAAGCTCCACACCGCCCCCTTTCCTTTTTCCAGTACAAATAACAGACACGAGGGCTCTAACAGACAAGAGGGCTCTAACAGACACGAGGGCTCTAACAGACACGAGGGCTCTATCAGACACGAGGGATCTATCAGACACGAGGGCTCTATCAGACACGAGGGCTCTAACAGACACATTGGCCTAGGGCTCCAAGAAGGTTCACTGATATTACGTCACAGGATTTTAAACCGCACTACGTTCAACCATCGACCGAGAACAGAAAGAGCACGTAGGCTCATCTGTGAGTAAAAACAGAAGCGTCCTACATCCGAGTTCACCCAAAGCCCCCCCCCCCCAACACACACATACATACACAAACATACACACACGCACGCATAGCATGGCACTTTTATTCTTCCTCTTGCCGCGTTTATATATTCCAACGAGATATTGTAGTACAGCGAAACACCAAACCTGTCTTATTACAGCTGAAGCGGATTTAAGTCATACTATACCTAAACCAAGATGTGAGTTAAACTGGCATTTCTTAAAGGCACTTGTTATGGGACCGACCGTGACCATTATATTAGGGTATAAGGAACATGACATATATAATTTTTTTTTCGGACTTTTTTTTTCAGGATTAGGGTTAGGGATAGGGATAGGGATAGGGATAGGGATAGGGTTAGGGATAGGGTTAGGGATAGGGTTAGGGATAGGGTTAGGGTGTGGAGCAATATTATCTACGGCTGGTACCCGGGTAAAAAAAATACGGAAACCGAACGGTCGGTCCCGTAACAAGTGCCTTTCTTAAAACGCTTGTTACATACATATATATGAAAGCATTCAGATGCAGTGGCGTAACTATGGTTGGGGGTCAGCCGGGTCAGCCGGTCCTTTCAAAATTTCCACTATGAGCAGTCGTACATATTTCAAATTTTCCTACACTAGACCTTAGATAATAATTTACTTTAAAATATTTAAGTGATAAAAACGATAGAATTACTGACTGTATTTCACTAAGATGTATATTACTTTCATTAAACTGAGTTTGTAAACTACGTCTCCAATTCCATGAAATCACGTGACTACATGCCTCCTTTTTTTTTTTTAATAGAACACAGCTTTGAACTGTATTCATTCACCTAAGCTCCAGACGCTCTGCATGGTGACATCCTGTGCTACTGCTCTGCATGGTGACATCCTGTGCTACTGCTCTGCATGGTGACATCATGTGCTACTGCTCTGCATGAT